>JAECUM010054885.1:0-13760 GCA_016617855.1 Megalonaias nervosa
GCCTCGCTTGACTTAATATTTAGCATAAATAACAAAGATTGAGGATTTAGAAGATTTCTAATCTCCCAGTTTCTAATCTCCCATTCATGTCAAAAATCTTAGAAAAAATTGTTCTATCCCAACTTGTATCTCATCTTAATTCAAACAGTCTTTTTAGCAATGTACAGTCTGCATATCGCCCTTGCCACAGTACTGAAACTACTCTTCTAAAAGTAGTTAATGACCTTCTCTCTGCTTTGGATAGCGGAACGATTACAGTCCTCACTCTCCTTGACTTGTCTGCAGCATTTGACACAATAGACCATGATATATTACTTCACCGTCTCCAGCATGTATTTGGCATTCACGATACAGCCTTATTATGGTTCAAGTCCTACTTGGTCAACAGGACACAAATTGTGTCCGCAAATGCAAAACACTCCAGCCCAGTTGATCTATGTTGTGGTGTTCCACGGGGGGTCTGTTCTTGGGCCTGTTCTCTTCATTCTATACACTCAACCACTCTCAAGTGTCATAGATAATCATCCAGAGTGTCTCACCAATTGTACGCTGATGACACCCAAATATACAATACAAATATACAAATCTAGCCACCTAAATGACGTTGAAGCTACCATCCAAGGTGTAGAGAGGTGCATTTCCGATGTGAAATCATGGATGACATGTAACAAGCTGCATTTGAATGATGATAAAACTGAAGCCATTCTGATTACAACACAAAGACTTTTCTCTTTCACATCCTTTACCTCAAGCAATAAATATCAGCAACACCAACATCAAATTCACACAGTCAGTACGAAACCTAGGTGATACTCTCGACAGTACTCTCTCATTGCGCCAACATGTCATGAACATATGCAAGGCTGCATATCTTGAGCAGAGATGAATCAGCTCCATTCGCAAGTATCTTTCAGTTGATGCCACTAAAACACTTGTGTGTTCCTTAGTACTTTCAAGACTGGAATATTGTAACTCAGTTCTGTCTGGTTCGTCTCAGTATCTACTCCAGAAACTTCAAAAAGTTCAAAAGTTCATCCTTAGAGTGCCACGATCAGAGCACGCCTCCCCCTGCTCCGTACCCTACACTGGCTATCTATTCGATCCAGAATTAAACACAAAATTTGTTCTCTGGGCTACGCTTGACTGACGGGCTCCAGTCCAACATACTTATCCGACCTCACCCATGTGCACACACCAGCAAGATACTTACGCTCCTATTCTGACACTCGTATTCTCATTATTCCCACTATGAAAATGAAATCATATGGACAACGTTCTTTTGCATACCAGGGCCCAGCAACGTGGAACGAATTGCCCACTGAACTTAGACACAAAGACACAGTGATCTCATTCAAGAGCTCTCTTAAAACTCACCTATTTCAACTGCAAGAACAGACTTAAGACCTAATAATGTTTCCTTACCTTAAATATTTTCACCATGTTTTCTGTTTTCTAATTTCATGGTGTTTGTTTTTATTTTTGTAATCATGTCATTATATATGCTTTCTAAGTGTTTCCAAATGTTGTAAAGTGCTTAGAGCTTCTAAAGATTAGGCGCTATACAAAGTCCTCATTATAATTATTATTATCATGTGCATGTGTAATGACTAAGTTCCAACTTAAAAAAATGAACAGAGAGAACAAGGAATAATTTACAACACAGTACAGCGATGTAATAATGTACATATTTACAGGTCTTACGAAACTGGTATAGCAATAGGCATATATCATTATCGATTTTGTTCCAATGTTTTCAATGATAGGTCATAATGTATTGTTAAATGTTTGGAAAGCGATAGACACATATCATTGACGCCTGACGCCATGTCTACAATGCAATATATACATTCTCTTTCTTTTGTTTATTTTTCTTTCTTTTTTGATGCAATATTAGCCTTTATCTTTACCATCCAGTTCTCAATATATTATTTTAAACTTTAAAAATGAACGTCAGTTTCAATTAAACTCTTAAAGAATATCGCCCCATTGTTGTAAAGAAGCAATTTCAGTTAGGAAAAATCAGAATTTTAACTAAAATCAGTTGATGCAGGAGAATGGAATTATATCTATTGTTATTGATAAAATCAAGTACGTGCATATTTTGCATTAGTTTGATAAGAAACTATGAATACCGAAATTTTAAATAATGTGATGTGATGTGATTATGATTTTTAACGTAGCTTTAACAATTTTTCAGTCATATCGTTACGATGTCTGCAGTGTGGCGGTTTATAGTGATGTCTAGCACTGGGGCATCATGCCGCAGACATGTAGCATGATGTCCCACCCAGTCACATTATCCTGACACCAGGCCGACCAGTCCTAACACTAACCTCTTAATGCTGAGCGCCAAGCGAGGCAGCTGTTAGTACCATTTTTGTAAGTCTTTGGTATGACTCGACCGGGGATCGAACCCACGACCTCCCGCATCCGAGGCGGACGCTCTAACCACCAGGCCACCGGAGCGGTCAATTTTAAATAATAAGCGCAACTCAAAGATACGTTCTTTTAATGACACAATAACACTTACTTTCACAGAAAAACACTCTTGTAATCAAATACCCCCTCAATTTATAAAATATACGCATTTTGTTAAATTCTTGATTTTTATGTCAGTTTTGTATTATTTGATAGGAAGAATGTAGGTGCCAAGTTTGAAATAGCATATAAAATTCTCTGACCATTAATACCCAATGACACACAAACACTCGCATTTACAAACACGTATTCTTTCAATCTAATATCCCACAACTTACGAACTAATAGATGCATTTCGCCCAACTTTCAGCCTGTATGTCTTATTTATATTATTCGATAAGAAAACTAAAGGCGTAGTGTTTGGAATGGCAAATTAAATTTACTAAAATTTATTTACCCAAAGGCAAGCAACTCGTAAATTTACAAACACACATTATTGCATTCTTATATCCCTACGCTTGAACACTAATAATCATGTAAGAAAAAATTTAGAAACTTGTGTGCGTTTTGCTTCGTTCTCAATTTTGAATGTCTAGTTTGTATTATTAGAAAAGAAAATGTAGATGTCAACTTTGAAGTACCAAACGAAATTCTCTGTTAATTTATACCTAATTACATACAAAAACTTAATTTTACAGACGAATAAATGCTTACAAATCAATACCATTAATGTTACGAACTAACGTGCGGGGGGGGGGGGCAGAGAGATTAGCAAATTCATTCGCACATTACTTCTTTCTCAATATTTTATGTTTATATTATCATGTTCGATATGAAAATATAGGTGCCAAGTTTTAAATACCATTTTAAAAGTCACTGAAAAATGGGGTGTGCGATATGAAACACTATTTCTTCCAACTGTGAAACATTGATTATTATCACATAGTCTACACTTTGCCTATAGTGTGTATAGTTTAATATTCTTTTCATATTATAACATGTTAACATATCACTTTATGTGATTCTGATTGGTCCAAATAATCCCATGAAATTATTGTGCAGTATTATCTTTACTGATTGGCTGGGATTGTGGGAAACTATTAACCCCGCCTTCTGGAAATTTTTGTTTTCAATGAAAACTTTGGCGACCATTTTTCGATTCAAGTCAAGACAGGAATTGAAGAAAAATGGTCTCGTCTGTCTGAATATGGTGAATTAACTCCCACAGGGGCGTGTTATGCCATGTATAACATGTCATAACATGAAAAATGACTAAAACCCGAAGACAAGAACAACAACAACAAGCAAAACTAATGGTATTGCTCAGCTGATAGCGGGTGTGTGGGTAGATTGAGCGGGAGGGGCGGTATACCTGTAGTATGGAATCCACCCTATAGACAAGCGTGGTTTAAATGTTAACTTACAGAAGAAAATAAACTCACCTCAGTTAATAGAAAAATATGGACATAAACCGGTTTCCAAACTGATAGAAGTTTATCCAACCACTGCATATCTACGCGATAAATATATGATGCAATTCCGACTCAAAATGAAATTTGTTAATATGTTCTTTAGTCTTCTGTTCCAAATCAACTGCTGAAAATATCCGGTCACAACTACATACAGTAAATATGGGAATTTCTGCATCCAGTAAACCTTCTTTCACAGGAATATCCAAACAACATAATGTTTAGTTGTGAAAGTGACAGTTTCTGCTACGTAATCATGGATCGTCAACTGTGCTCTAACGGGTACTGAATCTAACAATGCGACATCACGCGCATTTGACATTCTGTGTTAAAAAATGATTTTGTCTGTGTAAAATGTTCGGTTTATTCGGAAGGAGGCTTGCTCTTTGATTTATAGTTTGGAAGAAACGTATAATCTACTTTCAAACGTTAATACTTGATCAGCTTTGTTTGGGACTATTTTTACGTACAACAAATGAAAGGTGTACTACAAGGCTCGCAAAAGCTGGACATTATTCAACTCTTGTCATAAAAACGATATTAAATCGTTACCCATTTGAGATCCTCTATATGTATATAGTAATTTGAAGTAAATGACAATAATAAGCCAATTTTATTCACATAGTAGAAAACTGCCTGATACCATTTAAGTTTATAGTTGCATTATCAAGACTAAAATGTTAAGGATATACCGGTAGAAAGGAAAAACAATGTTAATAGACAGGACATATATTCTGCATATTTTCCTATTCCTGGTACTTACGTAGTCCAAAAAGAATTTCACTTAATATTCAAATGCCTGCTTTATAAAGATTTAAGATCAAAGACAATTTCGTAAGTCATGTATACGAATTTTGCAAATATTTCCAAGCCAGTGACCGAATGGTATATTGAAGTATTGCATCTTATTTTAATCGTCCCTTTTATTTAAGAAATAACACCGAAGGAATTTATATTGTTTTACATATGTAAATTGCATTACTTATTTCTGCAAACTTTTATATTTCTCTTGTAGTATATCTATAGACATAAAGGTCACCATTAAGTTATTAAATATTAGTACACGTTTTCACACTGATTGCGACTATCCTGTTCAATAAATCTGCCTCCTCGCATGTGCGTATCTTAGACTTATGTATACAAACTTTAAGTTATTGTTTTGAATGTACGGGTCAAATGACATTAAATTTTAATAAAGCTCTGTACAAGTATTCTACTTAAAAAAGCAAACTAAAATTCCTCTTTCACATTTTACTAAATGAGAGATAAGCATTTTCATTGACAGACAAATTCGTATCATTACTATCCAACACCCACACGTAGAAACTAATATGTGCATGCTGAGAAAGGGATTAATAGATAACAAACACTTGTACTGTAAAGCACACACACACGCACACACACACACACGCACACACACATATTGATAAAATGTAGGGAATACTATATATGATAAAACGCTTTTACAGACAATAATAACTCCTTCATAGAACCGAATAATTGATATTGGGGACAGGATATGATAATATGCACACTTACCTTTACAGACAATCACTCACTCAGTACTCACTATGTGTTGATGGCATAGTATGGAGTGTTGGGTAGTAGATGACGGGATGGTGTTTTGCTCACTATACACGGTGAGTTGATTGCATAGTGCGGGGGTATTGGATAAAAGATAACAAGGTATTGGTAACTGCACACGACCTGTTGATGGCATTATGCAGGAAGGTCGATATTTAAAGATGGAATACTGGTTATTAGATACGATTACATAATTTGAAGCGTTGGATAGTAGAGAGCGGGATATTGGTCATTATACACGGAATGTTTATGGTGTAGTGTGGGGTGCAGGATATTGTAGAACGAAGTATTGGTCACTACACGTGGTCTGTTGATAATATAATATTGGATGTTGGATAAACGAGAAAGGGATATTGGTCACTACACACTGCGAATTGATGCTATAATGTGGGGTGTTGGATAGTAGATAACTGGATATTGATTACTACACAAGGCGTGTTGGACAGTACATGTTGGATACTGTATAGCAGATGACGGGGTCTTGGTCACTTACACAGGGGATATTGATAGCATAGTGTGGTGGGTTGGATAGTACAGAATGGGATATAGGTCAATACACACGGTGCAATGTATAGTATATTTCGTGTGTTGGCTTGTAGATAAAATTATTAACATTACCACCCCCGTTTCTCCCTATAAACTTCGGAACCATATTCCCTTAACAATTGTAACATTACCATTCCCGCTTGTCTACATACACTTTTCGACCCATTGACCATATAATCTTTTGTCTTCATAAAACCATTCCCCTGCTAAACATATTGACCTATGAACAATTTTGACATAGGATTTTCCGTTTATCCCCTCATAATGAAGACTTATGGGGTAATGCTAATTACCGTATGTGCCCGAATCGGTTTAAAGTAATGCATTATAAACTTCTCAATTTAAATTTGGAAAAAATGTTACCTGTTAGAAAGTTCATGTGTTGTGTGGTAAACCTACTGCGTTACTTTTATCAGAATATGAATGTATTTGGTTTAGACCAACGCTATTTAGAGTATAAATTATTAAATCGGTATAATTTGACGTTTATATTTTCACTACTAGCATATTGAAAAGGAATGTTCTACAAATGAGATAGCATACACATGTAGTATTGTGGAACACACGACAGACACAGTAGCTCTACAATCAGTATATCTATATGAAATAAATTAAAACCTTGACGATACATCAAAACTGACGGGACTAACGATTCCGTAAATTTTTCCTAATAATGTAGATAAATCACATGTTTCAAAACACGAATATTTACACCTAATAAAATTACTTGCTTTTCTTGGGAAAATATAATTTCCAGACTGAAATGTTATATATAACTTAGCTTTAAAAAAAACCTGGATATTTAATCATTATGGAACTTGTAACGAGGAAGTTGACAGAGATGTACGACCCAGGCAAGCGTCATATATGTATTATGTTCACAATCCACTAGAGCACCAGGCCAGACCTAGGGCAAGGCGAACGAGGCAACCGCCTTGGGCCCCGCGCTTCTTCGCAATGCAACTTTTTTGCTTGGGGCCCCGCGCTCATCGCTTGGGCCCCGCATGCTGCCTTGGGCCCCGCACATCCGGCCTGTAGAGCACGTTATCATTACATTCAATCTAATTAGAGCTGCACCTTTGAAGTCGACTCTCGTATAGCAGCCGGGTGAGGGGGGGGGGGAGGGTGAATCCTACAAAGTTTCGATGGGTTATTTCGCGAAAATAAAGCTTCCTATGAAAAACGAGCGGATAGTGATTCCGACAAATATTTTTTAGATAGATGGGAGGGTAAGGTTAATAACGCTAAACCGATCTCTCTCAAGCCGACCGAGATTGGGTTTGTTTACCTTGAATTGCGAGCGGTCGTTTACCTGTATATTTTTCCCACACCGAATGTGTCACCATGTGAATCAGGTCAAACGCGGTCAGTCAAGCGGAAAAACACCTGCGGTCTTAGTATGTGTATATCAACTCCGCTAAATACAACAAGAATATTGTAGTTATCTCTGATCACTTTAGGTATTTGTGTAATTAAATCAATATTATATCAATAATAACACTAATCATAGAATCTCACACATCTTAACTAGCTCGACAGCGACTAGAGGCAATTAAAAAATATCTTCCAGTCCGTGATTCTGTCAAGCAACAACTATAAACGCGTCAGGAGTCTCAGGTGGAAATTATAGAAGGTACAGAACAGTTATTTAAACCGGTTAATAAGGCTGCCAAAGGTCTTCTTCCCACCGCTGAAGCAACTGGAAAAATCGCGAAAAGAACTAAACAAACGAAAAAGTTTTTAAGAGAACTTCCATGTGAAATAGCTGCTACTCAACCAATGCGAGAAATACTTGAAGGTATTAACCAAGCGCGCGCTAAAATAAGTGATATAAAGAATCGGATACCAGAACCAGAACCAGAACCAGAGCCAGAACCAGAAAGAGTTAAAACCGCTTTGATTGATAAATTTACCGAATATAGTATTATTGATCTCAGGAACGCCAAAAATATAAAACACTTAGCTGTGAGTGCCGTGAGGAGTTTTAATAAGAAAGAGCAATTTCTGAAGCCCGAATACGCTAAGGATAATATAAGTCGCGATATGTAGTTCAAATGGATCAGGCCAGAAATGATGATTTAAGATATATTGAGTTTATCCATGAAATAGATAACTATCTTGCATATTTACAACTACCACAACAACAACAATTAAAACAACAACAACTACAATTACTACAAAAACAACAACCACAAAAACAACAATCACAGCAACCAGTCAAAACAATAAGTAAGGAAGAAGAAGAATGGCAAGATGCAAGTTCTGCCCCCGGTGCCACTAAAAGTGGTATTGGTACAGGTACCAGGGGGAGTGGTCTTATTACTCCATGCACCAGCAACGTCCTTGCCGATGTTGAACGACTAGAAATTTTGATTGGCGGAAAACGAGCCGGCAATAATTCCCCAGAAATCATTAATGAAGCAGCTGCTATTTGTCAGATTATTTACAGGAGGTATCATGGATATTAATGTTTATCGGTCCCTCATTAATGAAATCGCCGATGATTACCGCAGTGATTGAGGGTATACAATTAGATCAGTGACTTGAAAATAATATGATCATACATAATGCTCAACGTGGACAGATCATAGTCAAGGTGATAAATTCGCGATTACCAACCTATAAAGTTACCTACGAAGATGGACTCGGTGATGTTGCTCAGGGTCTATTCAGAAGAATAGCAAAAGCAATACCGATTGCAAAACAATTATCAATGAAAGCTATTGACGTTGTTCGTGATAAAGGTATTGGTGTTGTTGATGATGTTGCTAGTAAAGCATTCTCGGCAATCAAGGAGAGACAAGCACAATTAATACGCAGACCGCAAGCGGTACCACCTCAACCAGTAAAATTACCCAGTACAGAAGTTATGCCAGCAAATGTTAGTAAAATAATAAATCAAGCTGCGAATGAAAAACTAGCAGAGTTGGCCGGTGTACCTCTATCAGAAAATGAAAAATATAACTGCTCGTCTGAAAGCAGGAAGTGGTCTTCGTGTTAGACGATAACAAATATAAATAATGTTCAAACGTGTATCTGATCCAGCATTCGACATGGACGCACAAGTTCTCAAAGATGAATCGGTGCGTGAATATCAATAGTATTCTTATACGCACGTGTACCCGATGCACAAGGAAGAATCGAACTGCAGGTTCGGGATGCAAGTAGATATTTCTTGCCCGCTGAGACATTCATTGAGATTGAAGGTAGACTCTTGAAAGCAGATAATACAGATTACGGATCTGGTGATCGAGTTGGTTTTGTAAATAATGGCGTCATGACGTTATTTAACAGTGCCACATACATCACTGACGGAAAAAAATATTGAAACATACCTGGAAAACGTCGACGTTGCCACTACGATACTTGGCCTTGCAAGATACAGCGATGGTTATTCGAGATCAGCTGGTCCGTCGATGATGTTTGCCAAAGATACTTATCATCGGCCCGAAAGCAAAAATATGACACTGAATGCAGCTGGAACTGAAGTTGCATCAGTGAATGGAAATTTCAACTTAGGATTCGCAGCACGCAGATCGATGTTAAATATCAATGAAGAATTTTCATATGTGATTCCACTGTCACATATATTTGGATTCTGCAGAAATGTTAGAAACGTTATATTTGGCGCTAAACACACCATGGTACTTATTAGAAAAGTCACCTACAATGATGCAATATAGCGTGATGCTGCCGTTAATGCAGGTAAAGTAACATTAATAAAACTTTCGTTGTGGATGTCAGTAATGACTCCATCATTTACTGAAGAACAACGGTTGCTCTCTTTTATGGATAAAGGTGGTAAATCAACATTGCCATGGTTGACGATGCCCACAGACAGTATTCAAAGCGATATTAATGGTTTATTCACATAGCAGACAGCATCACAGCAGGGGGTGTCGGCACTATGACATATATTTATTGCTTTTCAAAACGCTGAACAAATAAATTCGCAGGAGCTAAATCGAATGGTTTTTGACCCGCTTGGGGTTAGTGAAGTTTCTTTGAGGATAAATGAGCATCAAGAACCGTTTGAAGAAGTGTTGCTAAATTTTGAACACAATCATGTTGCACGAAATTTGTTGATGACATTTATGGGGCGTGATCAGAATGTTGATTCCGGTTTGCAAATATCTCTGCGGGATTTCACAACATTATATCCCATCTATTATTTTTCACTAGAACACTTGGATTTATTCAGACAGTCAGTCGTTGACATAAGCTTCCGAGCTCGTGTAGAGAGAGGAATTATTCCTAATTACAGAGCTGTCGCTGTTATACTCTCAGACGAAACAATGTTGCTTGAAGGTGTTGGTGGACGAATGAGTGTCATTGATACCCCGGTGGAAAACATGTAATTAAATCGCTCATGATATTATAATGTCATATCATCATGTTAGTGTCAGTCTGACTCCTGGTCAGATTAAAAAGCTACAGTCAGTATCAAAAAGGAACTGTGAAATAAATATATTACTGAAATCAGAACAGATCGCAGGTGGTCCAAATAAACTATCACTGACAGAACGTCAGCTCAGACACTTCAATGACGCCAAACGATCAGCGACTGGTGTACAACTTAGTCTCTCTGAGGGTGCCATTAAAGACGTAATCAAGATGGGTGGTATATTTCAACTTCTTGCAGCTATACCAGCGTTGATAGCCGCTGAAGCCTCATCTGTTGCAAAATCAGCTGCACTTGGTCCTGTTGGAACCGCCGCTGGGATGGCATTAAAGAAAGCTATAGGCCAAGGACTTAATACTTCCAAAAATAAAAGGTCGATCCGCTCACGGATTGGGTTTAAGACTGCCAGGAACCCTTTATTCATGGTACGGTCAATCCACGGGGAAAGGTCTAAGACTGCCCGGGACACATCTTTGATACTTCCCATGTCCTACTTTGATTTACTTGATGCTGATAAGCATAAACATCAAAAACTGCAGAGGTGTTTTTATGCGTGACCAATTACCAAAACAAATAAACCTTTTTGAAACCGGTAGCATTAATCTCGATGGAAGTTCTGGTCCATATACTCATTGGGTTGCATACGCGATTGATCCAAGTGGAGTTGTATATTTTGATTCGTATGGACTGGCACAATCGAAGGAGTTTATAAAATACATCGACGCTGGAATGCATAGCATTCCGCCGATCTGATATTCAACATTACCAACACAGACAATAACTGATCCGACAATATGTGGCCGTGAAGTACTTGCTGTGCTCGATGCTGTGTCATAGTCAACGACGCCGCCTCATAAAGTCGTGCAGGAGTATACCACCAGACGGTATAGCCGTCCACCGTCGTTTTAAACAGGTCTTAGTGAATATACAATGGTAGATATTTACGGAAGATCTTCTCGGGGTCTCAAAACCTCAAGGTGAATTATTCAAGTATGCAACCCTTAACCAGGTCAAGGATGAGCTCGCTAATCTTTTGCGTCTCGTTGATGTGGATCAAAATGAAGTTGTTGTTTTTCAGGATCAACAAGGATGATTAAAGACGAGCAATATCCCATTGACATGTATTATTCTGCGAGTTCCAGATGCGACTGAAGATAACTTAGCGGTATTTACTAAGAACGGTAAAATTAAATCTCGGAGGAATGAATTCTAACACTCATGGGGGAAATTACTGGACGAATCAGAAGAATTGGAGATATTATGTATGGCGATCTCAACATGAATAAAAATACAATAATCAATGTGAGCGAACCAAAATCAGACGATGATGTGGCAACGAAAAGATACGTAGACAGCAACAACAACACGATCAGAACTGAGATCAACAATCGTTTACCATCCGCCGATGATACAATGACTGGTTCTCTCAATATGGCTAATAATAAAATAACTGGTGTTAGAGAACCAGAATCAAATGATGACGCCGCAACGAAGAAATACTTCGACAATAGCAACATCCCGATGACATCGCTGATGACAATCAATGATGGAATGACCACATTTAGATCTGAATTTGCTATCATATAGCCGCGTTTGTAAATTTTCGTAGAAACACAAATAGAGCCATTAATAACTTTTTTGGAAGTCCAGCAGTCGTCGACATTAAACTCTCCGTAATAACAAAAAATTACCGATGATGTAGTATATACAGTAGTGTCTGGGAACCACTCAATAAATCCATCAAACATCGCGCTAAGGTTACCGGCATATACAGATTTTCAGTACTCGGCACTACAACATTTACAATATTCACCACAATTTCATGGCGTTCTTCAGTCCTGCCTACGTCTGGATCTTTGCTGGTGATTTTGGATCAAAAAAAGGAGGGAACATTTGTGGTGGAACCCGAAGGCATGTTGTATTATTGGTGTCTTGAATTAGTTGCTAAACTACCACCTACTTAAATTATATAATGAACCAATCGATTGACTTTGTTGCAGCGCAACATTACAGATACAAGCAAGTGTGTTTGTTGCAGACCCCACTGAAAAATATCATTGATGAGTATACAGTAAAACCAAAAAATACCGCAGACGTATCGTTGTTACTGACATAATTGTATACTCTGCATCCGCGGTAGTCGCTGAAACTGCAACTATAATCGGATCATTGTCAGCGTCATACATAATAACACCAGTAATAGGAATTGGTGTTGTAGTTATAACCGGTTGCTTGTATTCTTAATATCATCGCAAAAAGAAATATCCACGTGCGAAACTGATAAATGGCACGAGTATACAACGTTGCTATCAGCGGCAACACACGCGCATGCCAAATTATCATCGCTGTTAACACCAGGGCTCAACGATAGAATAATATCAGATCAGGAATTTCAGAAATCATTAAGGTTTATTACGAAGAAACTGGAAACCAAACTTCTTTGTCTCCTGACTTAGATCCCTAATTTAAATCAGGAAGTAAATAATAATGTCACAAGAATTGCTAGAACAAATCGTCGCTAATACAACACCACCAACAACCACGATAATATCAGCGAGCTCAACCAATCCTGAGTTCAACGTTAGCTTTCCAACGGCAATTCCAGCCAAGGAAATAGCATTAGCACAATTGCGAGTATATTACAGCTGGCCAAATATTAGATCAAAGTCATTCGGTGGGTTGCAAGCAAACAACTCATTTGTGTTTTCTTATAAAAATAAATCTGATGGAACTCCCAATTGGCAAGTTGTTGCTATTTCTACGGGCAGTTATCAATTAGAACAGATCAATAGTGAATTCCAACGCAGGATTAAATCTATCACAGGCAAAGAATCCAAAATCGCTATCACGGTTCATGAGCCAACATTATCAACCGCGACAGAAATATCGACACCTGACTACGCTGTAGATATATATCAGTCATCGATCATAACTGTATTAGGATGGCCAGAGATAGCAACTGTTCATCAAGGACCACCGAGTTCACAACGATCTGACTACGTTTCAGATAAGCAAGTATTTTACCACAACACACTTCCCAATTATCGAAAAACTTTCCCGTGGAGATGGATGGAGGCAAGGAGCTTTGAAACAGTATTT
The DNA here is from genome assembly GCA_016617855.1 of Megalonaias nervosa. Lineage (NCBI taxonomy): Eukaryota > Metazoa > Mollusca > Bivalvia > Unionida > Unionidae > Megalonaias > Megalonaias nervosa. The sequence goes on from JAECUM010054885.1 coordinate 13,519, forward strand.
ATAGAACCTATTTATGTTGATCTTGATGGTAAAAAAAATTCCTAGACTAAAGAAATTAGTATTTGATTATGATCGCGAAACTCTTAATGCATTTATCGATGAACGGTTTATTAATTCATTCGCGGATGTGATTAAAAGTGAGCATCAAACTGCGTCAACGACACTACGGTGGTTATTTCAAAATTACGTGCAAGAGTATCCCAACGACAATATCAATAGTCAGATTATTGAAATGGTACAAC
>JAECUM010054886.1:0-19969 GCA_016617855.1 Megalonaias nervosa
ATTAAAAATATTGCTAAAGAAAGATCAGATGAGCGGTTCAAATAAATTATCTCTTACAGAACGTCAGCTCAGGCATTTCAATGAAGCAAAAAAATCAAATAAAGGTACAAAACTTAATCTTTCTGCGGATGCCATTAAAGACATCATTAAGACGGGTGGTATATTTCCACTTCTTGCTGCTATACCAGCATTAATAGCCGCTGCAGCTCCAGCTGTTGCAAAAGCAGCTGCATTAGATGCTGTTGGAACTGCTGCTGGAATGGCATTAAAGAAAGCAACCGGACAGGGAATAAAACGAACACCAAAAAAAAAGGGAAGGGGTCTAAGATTACCAGGGACCCCACACTGGTACGGAAAAGGCCTAAGATTACCAGGGACAGTTTACTGATATCTCCTATGTCCAATTTTGATTTACTAGATGCTGCTAAAAATTAAAAATAAAAAATTTTAGAGGAGTTTTCATGCGCGATCAATTACCGAAACAACCAAATAACATTGAAACAGGTATTATTAATCTCGATGAAAACTCTGGTCCAAGCACGCATTGGGTCGCTTATGCAATTGATCCACGTGGAATTATTTATTTTGATTCATATGGACTAGCTCCACCAAAAGAATTCTTAAAGTATATTAGCGGTTATCAAAGTACTCCAATATGGTATTCAACATTACCTACACAAACATTAACCGATCCACCAATATGTGGTCGAGAAGTACTTAATGTACTTGATGCTATATCAAAATCAACAAAAACCCCCCACAAAGTTGTACATGAATATACTACGACGTCATATTTAAACAGACATTAGTAAATATAATGGTGGATATTTATGGAAGATCTTCCCGTAGAGGTCATCAACAAGTTGATTTATCTAAGTATGCAACTCTTGATCAACTCAGAAATGAAATTGATGATTTATTAAATCTCGCAAGTGTGGATCAAAATGAAGTAGTTGTTTTTCAGGATAATCAAGGACGATTAAAAACGAGTAATATACAACTATCAGATGTTCTTATAAGAATTCCAACTGCAGTCACTGATAATATAGTTATTTTTGCCGATCAAGGTAAAATACAAGATTCTGGTACATCACTCAGTAATTATATTAAGAAATCCGGCGATGTATTTACAGGAGATATTAATATGAATCAGAATAAAATCACCGACATTGGAAATCCAACCGCAGATGCAGACGCCGCAACAAAGAAATATGTCGACGATCAAGAATCTAAATATGTACTGACCAACTACGGTATAATGCGTGCATTTCTCGACATGAATAATAATGGCATTAATAATCTTAGAACACCGGAATATGATTTTGATGCTGCAACGAAAAAGTATGTTGATGATAAGGAAATTCCTATTTCAACTTCGTTAAAACAATCGGTGATGAAATGACTACACTTAGTGCTACTTTTTATAAAAATTTAGAAACGTTATTAAATTTTCGTAAAAACATAAACAAACTCATTAAAGATTTTTTTGGTGATTCACCAACCGTTGACATAAAACTAGCCGACATTAACACGAAACTTAATGATATTGCCAGTGGAATACCTAATATTGTTCAAAAAACTAATCTGATTAAAATTCCACACGGACAAATTAAAAATATCGTATACACAGTAGCATCAGGACAATCAACATGGACACCACAAAATAACACTATCAAATATACCGCAGAAGTTACTGGTATTTACAGGCTGTCCGTATTTAGTGATGAAAGATTTGCTATAATTAACAGATATATATTGCGTCATTCAACTGATTCTCTCTCTGGAGTTGTATCTATATTGTTAAGAAAAGATGTTGAAGAAACATTTATACTGAGAATATATGATCAAACAATAACCTTAGAGCCTTATTGGTGGCATATGGAATTTGTGGCTGAAACACCGCAATTAATCACTTAATATAATAATAATGGATCAACCTCAGTCTCGCATTGACGTTCAACTTTACAGATGCAATCAAGTATGTGAGCGTCTCACTAAACTAAATAATTTTATCGACTATTATAACAAGAAAATAAAAAAATATAAAAGACGTATAGTTGTTGTTGATGTAGTTGTTTACTCGGTTTCTGCTGTTATTACTGGAACAGGATTATTATTATCAACATTGACGATGACAGCACCTACTATTATAACCATTATCGTTTCAGCATCAACGACTATTGCTGGAGTTCTCGGTATTATAACCAAAAAGATACATACTTGTACAAATGCTAAATTGCACGATTATATGATTAAATTACACACAGTGGCAGATGCATGTTCTAAATTATCTTTGTATATTTCTTCGTGTGTTAGTGATGGTGAAATATCTGATACTGAATTCGCGATGATGATGAAAACTTATGATGACGCTTTTAAAGTGATCGTTAATGATTTTAACGAATTAAATAACAACAATAATAATAATGACAGACAGGGAGTTACTTCAGCAGATCGTTATTAATACAACTCCGTCAAAAACTACGATGATATCGTTAAGTTCGACTAATCCTGAGTTTAGTGTCAATTTTCCAACCGCAATTCCTGCAAAAGAAATAGCATTAGCACAATTGCGAGTTTATTATAGCTGGCCCAACATTAGATCAAAACCATTTGGTGGACTACAGCCAAATAATTCATTAATATTCGCTAATAAGAATAAGCCTGATGGAACTCCTGATTGGCAAATAGTTTCTATTCCAACGGGCAGTTATCAAATAGAACAGATTAATGATGAGTTCCAACGCAGAATTAAATCTATTACAGGAAAAGAATCAAAAATAGCAATTACTGTCTACGAACCAACACTATCTGCGGTTATTGAAATAAATTCCCCTGATTACTCCATAGATATTTATCAAAGTTCTATTAGATCAGTATTAGGTTGGCCTGAATATCCACCAGTTTATCAAACACCACCAGAACCACAGAGATCTGATTTTGTCGTAGATGTTAAAAAATTTATAAAACCTCCAGAATATCGAACAGAAAAAAATGCTTACCCATGGCGACGATATTTTGGTGATGGAGTTATACATTATATAGATAAAACAGAAACCCATTTTACAAAAATAGTTGATGGTAAAAAGGGTAAAATAATAGTACTTGATGTTGACGAAATAAATTCATATGCTAATACAATTAAGTCTGAACACGGACGTGTACTTAATTATCTAAGAAATTTATTTTCCAGCATTAGCAATTCCTACAACGATGACTTAAAAAATCAAATAATTGAAGTAATACAACATTTGAATCAAGTTGCTTCAGACCTAGATTTCATGAATGATATTATTGTTAACAGAGAAAAAAAAAATAAATAAACGATATAAAGATTTATATATAATTAATGAAGACGGTCCACCTCGAGCTGTTAAACTAAATCTTCTGTTCACAATAATATTTCTAAAACATTTCGGAATTACGCGAGAACAACTATCAACATTTATAATTCCTGGATTTAACTCTGAAGAGCTAAAGAAATCAGTTAATGATCTTATTGATGAACAATTTAAAAGAATATGTGATTCATGGAAAAAATTAATACCAACACCAACTATTCTTAAATATAATAATGATCCACACGGTGGTGGTCGCCATATCTCACCTGGTATTGTTAATATAACATCAACAATTGCAGTCAATCTGGTATGTGACGTAATTGATGACAGTTATCAAGTAGATCTTTCAAAATCTAATCACCGCAGTGGCACTGCGGAACAGGGGTATATACTATATTCATTTAGCCCTAAAGACCCACCAGGTTGGCTAATTGTGTCTGAACCAATTAACCCCGTGTACCTGCGAGTTCATAATCCATTTCTGACAAGAATAAATTTCAAACTCACTGACCAGGCAGGAAATATTTTGGATCTAAGACAAGAATCTCTTAATATTAATTTATATATACGCTAATAGAACGTCTGATTAAATATTTCCTAATATAATAACGGAAAAAAATAATCTGATTCTGAAATAATATATTTTTTTTTAATCTGATGGGTAAATATATACTCTGTTTGATGTTTTTGGACAGATTTTCTGAAATTATTATTTTTTTGTAGAAATCTGACAGAAAATTAAAATTTATTGGGTATAATTGTTGCAACTATGATACTGACGACCGTGGTTCGATTCCTATGTCTGACGAGTGTTGACAGTATTCGGAACGATGCTATTTTATTTTAAAGAAATAATTATTATATAATGAACCAAGAAAATATAAATGATATTATTTCTGCCATTAAAAAATTAAAACATAACAGAATAAATCTATCTGATAATCTCGATCCTGAAAAAAATATTATGCGATTATGAAATATTAAAACAAAGAAAAATTGACAATAAATACACATTACCATCCAATTATAAATTTGTAAAATCAATTTATCAGTCTATGTTAGAATCCTTGGCGATGGTAAATGAAAAACAGGTAAAACTATTTGCGCCTCTTGCACGTTCGATCGAAAATATTAGATCCGAACTATCTCGTGAATACGAGAAAAAGAAGATCGTGGATAATCGTATAATGCAATTAAGAAAAATTATGTTATTTGATTCTGTCAAAAGTGAAAGTGACACCGAGAGTAGCGACGGTGAAGGTACTCATGGTAAAATATAGAGTCAAAAACTATATACAATTTATTTGTTAAGAGTACAGAGTTAGACATATTCAAATATTATCTGCTGATCATATTTTATTGGATATGCAGATCTGTATATTTTATTTGCGACAAATTGTACTGATTGTGGATGTATGCTAAAATATTTTGCAGCCGCATTAATTGATGGAAAAGTTATTTCCTGTCCTGTTTCTGTATTTATGGATTTAATAGATCTTCTTGCAAACTTTTTACATTTTCCAGTATTTCCGCGTGCAGCATTCTGACTAGGTATAATAGCTTGCAGGTTAGATAACCGATTATTTTTGGGATTTCCGTCAATATGATCAACTACAAATCCATCTTTGATGACCCCAAAATAACATTCGTAGATGAATCTACTTGATAAATAATTTTTATTTCCAGCACGAAATCTAAAATAACCAGAATTATCAAGATTACCGACTGGTTTTTTCAATCTACAATGTCTGATCACACCATCTAGGGATGCTTCATAATTTTTTATTATAGGATGTTTCACAAATTCGTATTTATTACGAAATGCTTTTTTTCTTAATTCTCTTATAATATCATTGTCGATCATTTCATCATAATTCTGATTTGTCTGAGTCATTTTATATATATATATAATATTATGTGTCTAAATCATTATTTTGAAATCTGGCCAGATAATCTTCTACGGTTTGTATAGGAGATTTACCTGGCGATGTATTATTTTTTTTTTGTTATAATATCGTTTTAATTCTCTATATTTTTTTCCGCCACATTTTAGACACAATTGAGTTTTTCCTCTGACTCCAACACCACATTGAATACACGGTATTGGCCCTGTACTTCCATTTTTGATACTCTGTGCATGATTTCCGCAGTATTCATTCACGCACGGTTTATTACAAAGAGAAGTATATCCAATTCTGAGCCAAACACATTTGTTCTTTGTTTCAAGCATTATATATATACTAAAATTTTAATTTAAATACTTGTCTTAATTATATGGAGGAATTATCGGCAATTGAACCTCAGATATCCAGATTTGATCTTGACAGACTATCAGAATATAAATTTAGTACTTTGATGCAAGATCTAGCATTAACAGATGAGGATATAACCGAACGTATTCGTGAAGCAAAAAATGAATTTCGTGACGATGGTGCTGCTCATGTATGGTCAACATTCAGAGTCGGAAATGTTACTAATATGATGAATGACAAACGAGGAAAAATAATTATTAATCACCTTGATGATCAAAAATATTTTATTTTAATAAAATTTATTGTAAATACAAAAGAAGATATTTGGATTATTCGTGACAAACGCGATCCAGTACACATACAATCAGGAAATAATATTGTTCTCTTAAATAATAAATCTAAGCCCGGAATACTAACAGGTGTTGACAAATTATATTATATACAGAGTTATCCAGCAACTGCAGTTGTATATGGAATATTTCCGTTGAATAATAAACCTGATGTCGGGGATCTAAAACCTATGAAATTGTCAGAATCAAGAATAAACTGTGTAGCTGAACGAGTTACAGAACATTTTACAAATGCGATACGTGGTAATGGTTTAACAGATTTACGACGTAAAAAAATAAATACATGGGCAGAATCAGTTAAAGATACCGGAGCATCTATTAAAGATGTCGCTGAACTAGAAAAGAAATTGAAATTCCCAATAACGGTAAAAACGCTGACGGGAGAGATTTTATATAAACCAAAATATGAATCAAGAGGAGCTCCAATAGATATTATTGATCACAATTCGCACGCATGGACCTCAGCAGTAACAATATTTCCACGAGATAGAAAAGTTAAATTTTATGATGGTCATATATTTGATTTTATCAGAAATATCAGTAAAAGTGACCCTGTGTCTGTTTGGTTATTTCAGAGTTCGGAATATGATCATTACGATCAGTTTGTACGGCCTAATGGTGATATTTACCGTACAGAATCTCTTAATGTAGAAATGGAAAATCTTGCGCTGAAATATACTTCAGACGATGTCAAAATTAGACAATTATTAAATAATTGTTTTACAGTTCCATCCGTAGCAGCTCATTTTGCTCAGGAGAAAAATTTATGGAAACCAACACGATCGGAATTTCTTGAGGATATTCATAAAAGTTGCGTAGAATATGGACACGGAGGATTATGGAATACTAAATACAACTATAGTGACATTATATCCGTCGATATGGTGGCATGTTATCCTGGAAGTTTTCTTGGATACGGAGAATGTTCTAAATACTTTAAGAGATTCGGACATCCATCACACGAAATGACCAGGGTTGCAATAAACGGACATTTACCAGATTTTGATTTAACAGGATTTGCTCATGTAGAATCATTCGAATTTGCAGAAAATCTCCATCCGATTACTTATACTTGGTTTGGAAGACATTTTTCAGAGCGATGTTGGGTTCCAATAGTACTATTGCGATATATGCTTGATGTTGGAATTTTAATATCTTTACAGGTGAGGAGGCCATTATATCATATAGTCCACAGAAACAAATTTGGTTACCAGAACCAAATAGATTTAATATTGATGATGCCAGGAAAGAATTTCCTAATCTTAATGAAGATGATATTATTAAAATTACTAATAATATACGTAAATGCAGAGACGAGCATGATGAAAAACTTGCAAAAGATCTTGGTAGAAGGATAATTGGTAAATTTACTCAAGGAGGAGCCTATGATCATAAAAGACACTGTACAAGATTAATTATGGACGATGCTGAACTCGATTTTATAATTGCTGATACAACAGAAAAAAACATATTTATAAATCGGAGTAATGCTTATTTATCAGACGGAACCAAACTAGGTACAATTGTGAGTTATCTTGATGGTGACTCACCGCAGTTTACTCATTTAAGATCTTCTATGTTGGCATATGTTTCTATAAATCTACTGTCTATGATAAATAAATTTTCTCGTGATGCTGTCAGAGTCGCAACGGATTCGTTTTATATAAATAAAAAATATACGGATTTATTAAAACCACTACTTGGTAATGGTGAATGGGGATCATGGAGAATAAAACAAGAAAATATATTTAGTTATTCTGAATCTGCCGACGTTGAAATTAAGGAAATATATCACAAAAATAATAATCAGGTATCAAATTCATCAGCACCATCTGTATATGATCCTATGTCTAGACATAAAACTGTTTATCTTAATGGATGCGGTGGTTCAGGTAAAACAACTCGTGTGATTAAATTATTCATGAATAATAATTCGGATATAATTGTTTTGACACCGACACATAAATTAGCCAGAGAAATAAAAGAACGAGGAGTAAAATCGTGTACTTATCATAGTTTCTTTAGATGGTGTGGAGACACATGGACTCCTGAGCGAATGGGTGAGAAATATATACCTAAATATATTATATGGGACGAGATATGCACGGTCTCGTTAGAAATATTAAAAACATTTCTTGAATGGCTATTGACGAAAAATACTGCTATAATAATGTGCGGTGATCATGGTCAACCACCACCTTTTATTGGACAGTCTCCACATGAATGGCTGAAAGAATAACGTAGATTATTATGAAGAAATAAATGATGACCATAGAGCTATTGATGAACCGCTGAAGGAATTTAAAAGGTTAATTAGACTACAACCAGACAGAGTACAATGTGAAATAATGCGCGGAGTAATTCCAGAGACTTCTATGAATGATTTTCTAAATTTATGGAATCCCGCTGATTTAATAGTTGCAAGTAGAAAAATAGTTCGTGATGAACTACAAAATAAATTATTTATGTTACATAAAGAAAAGTTTTCAGATCTACCTGTACCTTTGTGTTATCGCCCAGCAGATACTCGACGACAGAATATTGATGTTGAAATTCCTGGTGGTGGAATACAGAATCTTGTCTTGAATGATATTGTTTTAGTCGATATTAATGTCGTTGAGAATGCGCTGAATATGAATAAATCACCGTGGACATTAGGATATGCTATAACTATTCACTCATCACAGGGGTTAACTATTTCTGATACAAATATTTGGATTATAGATGATCGGATCGAATGGTCGAATTTAGTCTATCTCGCAGTTTCTAGAGTCAGAAGAATATCTCAACTACATAGGGTTATTATTAATTTTACAGAAAATAATGATCAGAATGTTAATAATGACGTAATAAGAAAAAACTATCTGGTTATAAGCAGTGTGACAAAAAAAAAATAAACGTGATTTTGATATTGATGTTGAATTTATTATAAAACTAAAGGCACAACAGAATAATAATTGTGCAAGTTGTAACTGTAATATGTTGTGGCAATATTCGAATAATAATCCAAGACAATTTACCGTAGACAGAATTAATAGTGATCTTGGTCATACACGTGATAATGTGATGCTGACCTGTCTTGAGTGTAATCGACGTCGGGGCGCTGGACGCCCTGGTTCTGGTTATGTAATTGTATGTGGTGGTAATTGTGTGTCTTCAGGGATTACCTGTAATTGTTCACGTACAAATCCACGTTGAGGTGCGGTAGAATCTAATCTGTAAATTGGAGGTCTACCAGTGGATCTAGCCACACTAGAAATTGTATGTGTAGTCACGCTCCAGATAGGATCAGTTGCTCTTTTTTTACCACCTTCAAGTTCGCCAGGTTCGTATAAATATCTTACAGTTGCATTACCTAATACTGGTTGAGGTTGTTGTCTGTCATTACTACGGGGTATATATTTTTTGTGATCGCAATAGAAGGTTTCATGGAAGTTGAACGAGTAATTTCATTATTTAATGCAGCTATCACACTTGGTAACCTTGCAACCCATTCACGAGATCGCTCACCAGATTTAAAGTTAGTAGATATTTCTTTTGCATATTGGTATCCAAATAACCGCTCGGCAAGTGTTCGATTAAATCGTTCAACAATTGCCTGATCACGATGAATTTCAGTATGTCCTCGTCTAATTTTAACGTTATGTTTCTTCATTAACGATAATACTATTCCAAGAAATTCTTTGCCAGGATCAACCTGTAATAATTGTGGCCATCGCAAAGGTCCTCGCTGATAAATTCGTTCAAACGCAGATGAAACTTCAGACGCTGTCTTTGTTGATAATGGTTCAGCTTCTTTATATCTACTTGCAACGTCAACGACAGTTAATGCGTATTTGTATGTGCGTGACTGACGTTTACCAATTTTAATGGTATCGTGTGGTAAAAATAAAATATCTGCTTGATGAACCTCATTAGGGACGCTGACATCAAAATGTGCATATTGAATTTTTTTAGGTGGTGGTAGATAAATTTGCCATATTGCCTGTCGTGCTAACCACGCTGCAGCAACAGAACGTGAAACTTTTGCTGCTTCAGATAATTTACTAATAGCTGATTTACCTCTCCAATATCCTCTTGGGCTATAATAAATGGATTCCATTATAATATTTATATAATTAATTATCAGCCCCTAGCATTATTTTACCTTTCATGGCAGATTTTACTAGAAAAGTAGCTAATTTATCTCTGACAGATTTATTAGGTATAGAATTTAATGCATGAATCAATTTTACATCTGCGAGATGCCTTTGTTGTAAATCTTTACTTTTATACGCAACATCATGAACATGACACGCTTGATCAATCTTATTTACTGGATACTCTCCTGGTCTTGGTTGATCTTGATCATCAAGTCGGATGTCAAGTCGGGTTCCAGGACCACAATAATTATATCCTGGTAAGTGTTTCTCACCGGCATATTTAGCCCACGGAGTTCCTGGTAATTTTCCTAATAAAGCGGCTATATCTCCACCTGTCTTTGTACCTGACTTTGTCAGGGAATCAGACATGGAGATAAATTTATATTTTTTCGTGCCGCATTTTACACATTTACCTGTTAATGCGCGTCGTTTATTTTTTGTTATTATTGTTGTCAGTCCAGTAGTGGGTGTAGATAATCTACATCGAACACAATATAGACTCATATTATTTATTATATGGATATAATTGACTTTTCGGCGACACGAAAACAGGAGCCAGTGAAGCATCATCCAGCATTACCAAATTCGATAAGAATGATTATAATAGGTCCATCTGGATCGGGTAAAACACAACTATTATTAAATTTAATAATGCGATGGTTAAAATGGAGTAAATTGTATTTAGTAGCACCATCCGTAGATGATCAACATTGTTACAAAGTACTTAAAGATTTTAATGAAAATGCAAAATTGCTGAATGAAGATGGTATGATGTTGTTGACTTTATTACCGATATTGATGAGGCTCCATCTGTAGATGACCTAGATGGATTTATTAATAATTTAGTGGTGTACGATGACGTTATGTTGGACAGACAAACAAATCCAGCTAGAATATTTTCTCGAGGTCGTCACAAAAATACTGACGTGATTTATGTTACACAACGATATACACAGATACCTAAAGTGATCAGAGACAACTGCAATATTTTGGTTGTGTTTAATGGAGTAGATAATTATACTCTACAGAATATTTATTATACTTGGTGTTCAGGGGACATGGACATGATTAAGTTTAAAAGCTTCTTTTCAAAAGCACAATCTGCTCCGTTCGGATTTATAACAATAAATCTTCATGACCCAAGACCCAGATATCGTATAGGTCTGGATAAAATCTTTGGTTAATCTGTGATTAACTCTGCTCCTCCTCTGCTAGATAATTATTTCCCCTTTCTATGTATGTCTGTATGTATGCATGTTTGTCTGTATTTTAATTTATCAAAAATAATCAGTAGCAGCAGGGGGGGTGAATGACCACATATGTGTGTAAGAGAACAGCAGACAAGAAGGGGGGATGATATGCACGATATGGCAGTCGAACCTTACACATTTGTCTTAATCATAATGCAAAATTTGCTCGAAAACCAAGTTATAGGGTCCACCGCAGCAGGGGGGGGGTGGACAGACATTTGGTAATGAATATGTTTGCCTGATGATTAAGACAAATGATTTCGCGGTACGGCAGTCGAACAGACCACTTGCCTCAATTATCACTAAAATTTGTCTTAATTATAAGAGTGGTCTGCTCACCCTTCCTGCTGCTGACATACATACAATATATCTTGCTCGGGGGATGGGGACAAAGAACAAATATGAGCTGAATTAATAGGGAAAGTTTGACATTAATCAAGGCGAGCAATGGTATAGTGGCTGAATCTAAGCTTCCAAAAACTGTCCCTATGTCGTCTAAGAACTCATACATTTAAAAGTGGACCTCTGGAAGGAGTGATATGCATACGCATCGGGTCAGGGGCTACATCCTAAGAGTCAAAAGAAGATATAAAGGTTATCTTATCTTGAGATGGACAATATAGCTTCAGCGGGGAACCTTACAGAACCGGGCAGTAGAGCACCCTCATACGCTCAGCTAGTAACACCTTATCCCTGTAGCCGCTGCTGGTCTCCTGCAGCAGGTAGAGAACCTTCATACGCACCTTGGAAATGTCAGATACACTCAGATGAGTCAGGATGAAACTGTGTTATTCCAGCATTGCATGGTCCAAACCAAGGCATCCAGGTCTGTGAACCCACGAGACCTGTACATGAAAGTAGAACAAAGAGGCAGAATAGTGATCCATATGGAAGACAAATTAAGTTTTACAAAGATGACACCCATCTGCCTAAACTTACGTGTGTCTTAAATGTATCTGATTTCCAGCGACCTAATTTCCTGATTTGTTTTTCACTGAAACCTTGACTGGCCGCCACAATGGCAGGCCCAATTCTGATGCTATCGGACTTAAAGTTGCCAGAGTTAAAGCAACTAAAGCAAATTCTACTTTGGAAACTAATTGCCCATTTCGGTACAGATAGGTCATAGGGTATTACCGCTGTGTGGTAGATACGCATGTAAGAGAGCTATGGGACATGCAATGGCTAGAGTTATTTCGAGCTGTGTTGGAAATATCGAAAAGTATCGAAAAGCTGATGTAGGTCCCGTCTGCGAAAAAGTTACTTGGAATAATTGCATCAAATGATCATGCTGCTGTGCAGTTGTCTCCATTGTTATTGTTCCTATTCTAGGAAGAGCAATGTCAACATTGCCGAATTCATGCTACCACAACATGGCCTGAAATTGTATGTACCAAGGACACTATACGTTCATCCGGTACGTCTATATCGATTGGCAAACAAACATAGTGATATTTGCTTTTACGAATGGATTGAATGGAAAGAAGAAGATGGGTCTGCTAGGTTATCCAGTTTGTGAACACAGCCAACTGCGGAAATAAACATGGATATTGAAGATGCTGTATATTTTCTATTGATTATGTTCGCAATGAAAAGGGCCAGATTGTTTATTGAAACTGGATGAGAGAATTTGGTCTAGGTGTCTAAAATGAAGTCCTTATTTAGTGTTCAATCCCACTTATATGTGAGTTTTGTTCCTGAGTTTAGCATGTTCTAAACCAAATGGTCCAGCGTTCCCTACCTAGACAATACATGGGAGGTGGATGGTAATATGGGTGTCAGTCCTCAAAGGAGACCAACTCGTGGAAACTCGAAACTTATTTGCGAGAAAGAACATATGTGAGTTTGCTATGCAGACCATGTACACTTTTTGAACTGAGCAATACGTTTAATCTATGGTTACAAATGTTCGATTGAGGTGCATATTTCCTTATAAGATTGCTTATTTATGATTTCAACTAAGACTTGATTGTCGGTGTAGAAATAGATGGATTTACCAGTCAAGTATTTGCCCCGTCCTCAACTACCAACATGATAGGGTAGAATTCTAAAACCGTAACATTTTGATAGTTACATGTCTGATCCAAAAGCCCATAAAACTAATGTGTACCTATGACCGCATCGTATACCAAAGAGATGCAGGCATCTGTGTACAAGTCCAGTGAGACGGAAGTCGTCCAGCGTTCAGGCAAGAATATGCCCTTAACTTTTCTTTCATCTTCTTTGTTATTCCAATGTGATGCGGTTTGCAGATGTCGTTTGTCAAGTAGATAAGCAACCTAAAGAAGAATTAACGTAAGCAACGTCAAGAGAACCCATGATGGATTGCAACTCCTTGAGAGCGATTTTACTTTGAGAAGACTGTAAACATATATGTGCATTGCATTATTCTCGTTTGTCAGAGGACATGAAAACATGATGTCAATGGTTTATTTGTTGATGGGGTAAGTGAGAACTCCGATGTCGGCACATGCTAGCAGGAAGCTTTTCCTGGCATTGGACATGAGTTGAATCTAGTATAAAATGTCGTCAACAATATATGTGTCATATATGTTGTTGATAACTTTGTGTTTGTTATTCACTGAAACGATTGTTAGAGGTCCCACATATCCGGCAACTGGAACATTATCTATCGGTAATATTAATATAATTAATACCCATCCCCCACCCTGAAATAACCCAAGGAAAACAAATTAATGATATTACATATGGTAAATATGAAGAATGTGAAATACATTTGATATATATGATGTGGCTTAAAATACCACTTACTAAAATTGCTTTAACACGTAATGCCGTTATCGATACCTTTGCAATGAACTGCTGATTGTTGAGTCTTAATTCCATTGTTAACAAACTTGCCCTATGGATAGAGAGATCATGAATGAGTCTGAATGTCTCACCAATTGGTTTTCGACTTAACCTAATGGTACAATGTGTACACTAGTAAATGTTTTGCATGGGAAGACCTTGCAATGAGACCCACTTCCAATTCGAACTGTATCATTTGTTCTGTAATGTCTGCTTTTGTTTGGGCTGATTTCAGGCTTTTACATATGTTATATCTCTTTGAAATTTAAAGCCTGGCAGAATTAATATGGGACTTTGATTACAATAACCAAGGAGTTTAAGATATAACTATTGTTGATTAAAATAACCAAGGAGTTTAAAATATAAATATTGTTAACAATCAGACTACCATGAGTGTTACACAGAGGTGTAGAGGACAAAACAAATTTGTAATCCTTATCCATATTTGCATATGACCCCTAGGTTTCCACTTGAAGTTGCAAGCAACACGCCTAAAACACCAGGATTATGTAGAGCGAACATTTAATTGAAAAGTGGCGATGATATTCAGGCAATAGCAAACATAGACGCAAAAGTTTCCATTTATTAGAGTCCCTTAATGCTCATATTGTGCATTCAACGTTCGTGCAAGACTGTGGAAAAAAACAAGCATTTTCTTACATGGCGTTACTTATTGGTTGTCCGTGTCATTGTTTCGGACATTTGAAGAAGTTACATTGCGCTATTGCTGTTTCATAGAAAGACTATACATTTGGCATTTTTCCTTCATGTATAGCGCAAACAGATAGCGATAGGAATAGTTTGGATGACTTTCAGGCAGATATTGACATATATACGAAACCAAAAATGGCCTGCATCAAAAATTAAAAATATTAATTTTGATCAGGTCATTGTGGTTTTAAAATTGGTAGAGAGATACAAACAAACGAGATGGTGAGATATAAGCTAACTGTTTAATAAAGCCTCTGCTAATCATTTTGATTTTTTACAGATGCCTGTACCAAACGTTTAGTTAAACCAGTCAACTTCTGACATGTAACGTGTCATAACACACATATTTACCTGAAAGTAGTTTCGAGGTATAGTAAACCAAGACTCGAAAAATGCCGTCAGAAAGCAAACGTTGTTTTATATAGCAGATAAATGGATTATATCGATAATACAAGTTTGGCATGCATACTCATTTAAACAAGGGGAGGATTTTAAAGCAGACGGACCAAAATGATCCGGGATAAAACATGTGTCTATATCTATCTATCTATCTATCTAATCTATCTAATCTATCTATCTATCTATTATGACGACTCTAGGGTCCTGAATTATGTAACGCGAAAGAGCAAAACAAACACGTTTTGCATAATTGAAAATACTTATTTACCTACAATACAGAATGAAAACATTAAAACTAACTTACAGTGTGGAAAATGAATTCCTAAAATTGCAAAAGATCTATTAATTCTAATAGTTCCAAGTAATTCGCATACGTTCCAAAGGTATTCAGAATGATGACTGAATTGCACTGAAGATTAGCTACATTATAAATCCTTTGTCTTTAAATGAATCACTGTAATTCAAAAACATATATTAATCAAAATGTCCTCTATACGAATTCACGATAATTCCAATTGAGTTATTAATCTAAATGTCCTTAAATGTTTCACAGTGAATCCATAAAGCTATTATATAGTTTTTGAATGACGGTTAAAGCACTGAAATTCAAACGAAATATTATGTTAAATTAATGACTATAACTCTTATAAGACCAGTAATACCATTAGGGTCGAATAATTCTGTGCAACAATCCTTTTGTAAAGAAAATTAAAACACATTAGTTAGAAATTGTAATACAAGACTCTTACCTATTTTAATAACGCTGCAGTAAACAAGTCCATTGTTCCAGTTTTATCCACGCAGGAAATAGGTCAGTTTGACCATTTTGCTTGAATTAATATCATTGTTGATAGCATGATGTTTATCTGCACTTTAGCGCACCCATACCTTGGAACTTTATGAATGAAATCCACATACGTACTATACCTGTCTCGTCTTGAAAGTACAAACCCATACATACGATATTCGTGTTTAAAAATGTCATTAACTAAATAGTCCATACAAAATATTTATTATTAACATACTACACAACATATAGATATACATAACAATATAAAATAGTTATCGTTAAAATATTATATCAGAATACTGAAACGCTCGACTATTAATTAAATATATACCACCAGACAATAATTTATTTATTTCACGTGTTTACATAATTTAAATAGGGACCGTTTATATTGTTTTGTGTTTTAAATTAAATTAATGTATTTACTGAAGTAATATGCACCTTCTAACGGTCCGAAACTTCATTATATTTATAAAAGAAAGTATAATTTTAGGATGTTCTGGGTCTTTTTCAACAATGTGCATGGTAGTGTCATTTCGTTAACGGCCTATATTTGTTAACAATGTGTATGATAGTGCCAGTTTGATGGTGGCCTGTGTTCCTTTTTAACAATGTGCATGGTAGTGCCAGTTTCTTGGCGCGCCTGTGTCTTTTAACAACATATATATTGGTATCACTTTGCTGCCCGCCTATGTTTTTAACAATGTGTATGGTATTGCCAGTTTCTTGGAGGCCTATTGATTTTCATAAACACTTGAGTGCTAGTATTAGCTTAGGATGTTGTATAATATTCTGAGTCTTAGTGGCCTATTGTTTGGAAAAGATAAAAATTGGTGAAGGGTTATTAGTTGCCAAGGCTGTTGTTCTTTCTTCTTCCTCTTCTTTGTCTTTATTTCCGTACACAAATAGTGTAGGATTACTAATGACCTAATGTGTTTTAAAATATTAAAAATTCCCTTTCTCGTACCTTTATACGATTCTGCTAATGGCATTAATTGCTTGTTGGGTGTGTGTTTTTCAAATGACAGATTGAAATGTCCCATACGGTTATTTGAAGAAAGGAAAATGGTAGAGAGTCACATCTGACTTCACAGTTTTTCTAAAAATATAAAAAAAAGGGTAGGACCACTTGTGTGTGGCTTGGTAATTTGTTTAGAAAATGGTTACACCCGTTTAAAGTGGCTAACCCGGTTTACAGTGGACGAGTGACAGAGGATTTGTATTTGACATTTACTTCCTCCCCCTGCGAGACATATTCGATCAGGTGTTTTGTCACCTGTTTCATATAAAAAATAATATAAGGAAAACGCACAATTGAGGTCAAGAGGCCCATAGTTTTGAATAGCTATAAGAATCCAAAACTGTTAGAATACAATTATCTTGATCTGAGAAGTCAATGGACGTTCATAGGAACAGATGTTTACGTATCCCAAGCCCAGATGTCTTTATCTAAATCACGTCAGAAAGTCATTTCAGACACGAAGTAATGCTCGCAACGCAAGCGCAAACCCTTTTCGAAGGTGATGAGTGTGAAAAACACAGTTTACCAAACAGCTTGATGCACTCCAAAAGTATGCCTTCCAGTCCGTTTTTGAGGTATACAACTTACCTTGAACAGACGTGTCTACTGCTGTGGCTGGCTAGCTTTGCCTCCTAGGCAACTATAGGTATTTCACTGTCTACATACTGTGAAGTCACTAGGGTAGGTGTGTGTTTGTGTGTGATTTTGATATTTTGACGTAGCTTTAACAATGTTTCAGTCATACCGTTGCGATGTCTGCAACGTGGCAGTTTATGGTAATGTCTAGCGATGGGGCATCATGCCGAAAACATGTTGCATCATGTCCCACCCAGTCACATTATTCTGACACCAAGCCCAACAGTCCTAACACTAACCTCTTAATGCTGAGCGCCTGGCGAGGCAACTGTCAGCACTATTTTCATAAGTCTATGATATGACTCTTCCGGGGTTCGAACCGACCTCCCGTGTCTGAGGCGGAAGCTCTAACCACTTAGGTCACCTGCGTGGTCACTATAGAAGGTGAACATGCATCAGTTTCAAGGACAATATAAGTTCTAGACACCTAATTCACAAATGTATCCACATCTTTATTTCTTAAACAATAATGTTTGAAAAAATCACATTATAGCATTAAGTGAAGAAAACTGACTTGTGCCATTTACAAAACTATCCCCTGCCACCTTGTGATATTTTCTGTGACAGGAATTGACCAGTTGAATCTATGTAATACATAATGGTATTCCCATTTGAAAATGTGCCCCATAACGCGATTTAACGTTGACAAAATGACCTCTGCCCCCACTGTTGAAAGACGTTTTCGTGGGGCTCACTTTTCAAAGTGTTAGTAACGTTGAAACATTTACCCATTGAAACAGTGATAGACCTGGTATCATTAGGATTATAATAACACTATCAAATTTGTTCCATTTAAGAGATCACAGTGTAAACTGAAGTGATGACCTGATTATACAACTTTGACATACTTTCATACATAAACTTTAATGAATATAGCAAAACATTTGACTAGTTCTGATACTTTCTTCTTTGAGGAATTCAAATTTGATTTAATCATGCTCACACACACATGCTTGAAATGAAATATACATTCACGAGATAATGTTTCCTTTGAGGAAGCTGACCAATAAATATATGCGTGACACATTCGCGGTTTTCAGCAAGGGTATTAATTACCTTTAATATTATATTATTTAACTATTTAAAAACGCTCGTATGGATATGCAATGCACACGCATCGCGGGTTTTGTGCTTATAAGCTTTGAAAGAGTCCACACTGATCACAGTGATTGAAGCACTTTCGTTTCAATTTTCATAAATACATGTTAATATACTTTAGTTAAAACTACCTTTTTGAACTACGGAATGCACTTTCAAGTGTAAAACACATTTCCTTAATACTGATTACTTTATTTCTGCCCTTTTAATGCATTATGAATTTTACTTATTAAACTTTGAATATTCTAAGCAATTACGAAAACGTAGTTCGAAGCAATACTTTAGCAAATGAGATGGGATTTTTCCTTGTGAAGCGGTCAAGTGGGACTTTTACAGAGTAAGCATAACCTGCTAATTCGCCGTGTGCAGTTAGGAATAGCTTAAGTCAAAAATATGTTTATGTCTGACCATGGCTAGATTTGGCTGGAATCTGACTGCTGGCGATATCAAAGACAAGAAAATGTATAAAAAGTAGACACAGCAATTGAACAGGTCATTATACGTTCTTTTGCACATATGACAAGGTAACGCATGCAAAATGGAACAGTCAGAGCTAATGAAATGAGAAATTATATTCTTAAAAAGGAATAACCAAGTTGTGTAGGAAGGTCGACAAGCATTAAAGAGATTTCTGGAGAAAATGCAAGTAATTTTTTTTACAAAGAATGGTTTTCTTCTGTCATAAAAAAAAAAAAAAAATATTGCGATATTGATATTTCAGAATCTTGCTCTTTTATTATACATTGAAGCTTTTCGAGAAACTTAAAGAAAAACATATTTTAAAAATAGCATTAGGGACAAAATACTGTTTTGAGCTAGGATTAGGTTTTAATCAGTTATGGCTTCCAAGTTTAAAGTCATCAGGATTCTATATGAAATACTGGTTAGAAGAAAGGAGGTTGTCCAATCCAGTTCATACATGGCACGATAACCTGTTGTGCTTTTGGTCATTTCGTTTATACATAATGTTGGTCTAAAGACTGTTAAAAGAAAAACAAAAACTTACCCGATTGATACAATTGGCTAAAAGAGTATACATTTGGACTTTCAAACATTCTAATTTTGAATATTTTTTCAAACAAAACTGCTTCCTTCTCACACGCATACATCATTCAAATATATTTTCCTGTGTATCCAAAACATAACTCGCACCACCACCCCGAATAAC
>JAECUM010054889.1:0-18514 GCA_016617855.1 Megalonaias nervosa
GTCTATGACACAAGGGTACTGTCTTAAATCTCACATCAAACTAATTTTTTGTTTTAAATCATGGAAAAAAACCTGATGTCCTTTTCTGAAATTGTTCCTGTAGTTTTAAGAAATATCTAATTGTAGGCAATAGACAAAACTTTCTATGGTTTTTGTTGAGCCTTTGTATTATGGGTTACAGGTACATGTACTATACGTTCTTGCTTAAAAGTTGGGTCGAATTGCAAACTGCACTGATCCAGATCTGCTGTTGCATAATGCACTGGAAGATCTGGGTCTATGCAGTTTGTTAGGAGTAATCAGTAGAACAATACACACAGAACCTGATCTGCCAGTGAATTATGTGTTGGCAGATCAGGGTCTTTGTTGTTTGCCATTGGACCCAACATATAAATGAGCATAGATGGTATGTGAACTGTACTTAGAGCATGATCTTGATCATATTAAGCTACTGTATATGAAGAGCACAAGATGATAATATCTTGAAAAAACATTTTCTCAATTAATTACCATTATTCTTATTGTAATTGGATAAAAAGAGATATATTTATATTACAGCCTGAGTTCATGGAATTGAAAGTAAGAAATCCATGAGATATTTAACTCTTCATACAAGGGATACTATATATTTATATGCACATGTATTCTTAATAAGAGACAAAATGCTCCCTCATGAAGACCAACCACAACCTTTTGAGGCAAAATGTTTGCTTATGAAGACCAACCTCAAGCTGAGGTTGATAAGAGGCAGAATGCTCCCTCATGAAGACCAACATCAACCTTTTAATAGGAGGCAAAATTCCACCCTCATGAAGGCCAACCTTAATTTTTTCCTAGAGACAAAATTCACCGTCATGAAGACCAACATCAGCATTTTGATAAGAAGCAAATGCTACCTCATGAAGATCAGCCTCAACCTTTTAATAAGTTGAACAGCAGCAGTTATTTGATGGGTCTCATATACTTCCTCTTAGAAAGGGAGGTAATGCCCAAGGTTTGTTCATGAGGAGACAACTGGTTCAAAGTTAAATTAAGACACAGTTCCTGATTTATGAATTTGCTTAGTGTAAGTTTAGAAGTCCATACTTGAGAGAAAAGTCTTCTGTCTTCACCCAAGTCATTTTAGGTTTATTTATGGTTTTAGAATTAAGTCTTATGTGGTATATATTTTAAGCAAACAGTTTTGTTAAGACCAAATTTCCTTGTACTAAAATGTAGATAAGGAATATTAACAGTTGGTGAAAAATTGAGGGAGCATGGTCTGAACTACATGTACATGGTATTATTGCACATTACACCTTATATTTCATATCCAAGATGCAGGTGGTTGATGGTAAAACTATTAATTCAGATGATGATGAAGATGATAGTGAGGATGATGATGATGACGACTATAAGAATAATAATAATAATAATAATAATAATTGTTGTTGTTATTTTTATTGTTATTAGCTCTACTGGTCATAAACCAGAAGAGAATATGAGATAGCTGATTGCCTGTTGTCCGTTATCTGTCCATCCATTGGTACAAATTTGTTATCGCTTCTTCTCCTAAACTACTTAGAGCATTGCCATGAAACTTTCCACACTCATTCATTCCAAGATTTAGGAGGTCCTAAATGAAAATGATGAGGCTGAGAAAACCAACAAGGCCAACACAGCTGCTATCTTGAAAATCTTTTTATTGATACATCTCCAGAATGGAAGGTCATTTCAGTATGGGGTTCACTAGATAACTTCTTATTATGTCTAGTTCATTCTAAATGAAAAAATTTGCAGATTTGACATCCTGTATGGCTGCCATGGTGGCTCGTCTTAAATTTGCAGATTTGACATCAAGTATGGCTGCCATGGTGGTTAGTCTTAAATTTGCAGATTTGACATCCAGTATGGCTGCCATGGTGGCTAGTCTTAAATTTGCAGATTTGACATTCAGTATGGCTGCCATGGTGGCTTGTCTTAAATTTGCAGATTTGACATCCAGTATGGCTGCCATGGTGGCTCATTTTAAAAATCTTGTATCACTACTGACTTTGATAAATGGCCAAGATGACATGGGCATTTTGCCAAAAGACTTCTTAAGGTATATAGTTGGTCCTAAATGAAAATGGTTGAAATCTTTCCTCTTTATGGCTGCAGGTGTTGCTGCCTTGAACATCTTGCTGCTACTTTTCCAAAATGGAAATCATATCAACATTGGTTTTCAGCAGAAGACTTCTAATGATGTGTAGTTGGGTCTGATCTGATCTCAAATATGGCCACCATAGCAGCCATCTTGAAAATCTTGTTATTGCTATTTCTTCTTGAGGAACAGTCATATAGACACAGAGTTGTCACAAGAAGACTTCTTATGACGTCTAGTTGATCCTGAATGAAACCAATGCCTATCTGACATAAAAATATGGCTGCCAAGTTGAAAATCCTGTTACCCCAAATCCAGAATGGATTGTCGTGTTGACATTGGATTTTCACAATAGACGTTTTATGATTATGTAATTGATCCTAAATGACCACAATGGCCACCTTGAAATGTCATGAACACTGTGCCTCATGAATGGATGTTGATATTGACAGCAGCTTTTTACTCAAAGAATTCTAATGATTGTTTAGTTGGCCCTAAATGAAAATATTCTGAGCTGACATCTGTTATGGTTGTTGGAGTGGTTGATTTGAAAATCTTGTTATTATAAGTTCAAGAATATCAGAGATGGTTGCAAACTCAAAAGTTAAAAAGAAGAGAGGTCTTATCTTGGATTCTTGGAAATTCTTTTTGGGCTGTAGAATGTGAGTTTGAGTGATTCATTATGATGATGATGATTATTATTATTATTATTATTATCATTATTATTATTATTATTATTATTATTATTATTATTATTTGGGTAGTATGTCCAATGTATCACTATCAAATGGGCAACTCCTATTTAATCATGCAGGTTTATCTCTTGCTTTGCAGCATGATATTTGCCCAGCTTATAATGCTTATTTATGAAAAAAATTGTTACAGTGTAGATTGATATGAAATTAAATGAACACTTGGAAAATTGAGTAACTTCATTTTTTAAATATATGTAAATATATACATTCAATACTTCATTTGATACATATCACCTTCAGAAGGTCAAAATATGTATTGCTGCTCAGAAATAAGTTATTTTAAAAAACACAGTGGTCTCCATCCAATGAATTCCTTCTCTTCCCCATCCCTACCCTTTCTTCAGTTGAGAAGACCATCTTGCCCTTGAACATACCATTTATGCCATATAGAAGTTCTCCTAATGAGCCACTATCATTATGAGGCTAGCTTTACATCGTATCCAAGAGGGAGAGGATCACTGGATTTAAAAAAAATGTTGAAATCTTATAGTCTGAGGAGCATTAATTTCATCTCTTTACATGAAAAGCTATGTTTGACTTTTTCTTCTTGATCACGGCTCATATGGTAACTGATATCACAGTTATCAGTATGTGCTGTTGCAAAATGTCCTTGCATATCAGGGTCTGCGCTGTTTATTTGAAAATAAAATCAGTAAAAATGAAATCAAAGTCAGTTTAGATTCTGATTTGCTGGTGAATTTAGTCAATGACAGATCAGATTCTGTGCTGTTAACAATCTGTTAAATACTATGATGTTCTACACAAGATCAAATTCTCTGCTGTTAACAAGCAGTTGGATACTGTGATATTTTCCAAAAGATCTAATTCCGTGCGGTCAGCAAGTACTTGGATACTGTGATATTATCTAAATTATCTAATTCTATTATGTTAACCAAGAGTTCAATACCATGATGTTAAAGATCTAATTCTGTGCTGGTAACAAGCAGTTGGACACTGTGATGTTCTGCACAAGATTTAATTCTGCGATGTCCTGATGAGAAGCAGTTGGACACTGCAGTGTTCTACACAGGATCTAATTCTATGCTGTTAACGAGCAGTTGGACACTGTGGTGTTCTACACAAGATCTAATATTATGCTGATAATAAGCAGTTGGATACAGGGGTTGTACATGAGGAAATATGGATACAGAATAAAAAATGTCAATCACAGATGAAGCCGTCATATCTCAGAGCAAGATAAAATTTTAATGAGTAAGGGATTTTACTCCATGGTTTGGGACTAATTGTTTTCAATTTGGAATAATATTGTATTTTGTTAACATGATACCACACAAACTTGTGATATCAGATGGATTCTTATAATCCATAAGATGTATATTAAGTATTTGAAAAATTGTCAGGTAGCTTGGTGACAAAGACCAAGTCAGGTGCATTTGATTATTAACTTTATTTGATTTTCTGTTCACACCATTATTTAGAGTTTTATAATTGCAACTGTGCACAAACCATCTAGAACTTCCCACAGTTGCATGGTATGTATTAATCAAATGTAGCTTAATTTTGACTGTTTTTATCGGTGTTGGTAATAAGCTGACCAATTGGACTGACAGCCTTTAAACTAAAATGATTAGCATTCTTTGAACAATTTAAAGAAACTTGCATTTCTTGTCAGTTTATTCTGTATAAAATATGCAAATATGTTTTGTAGCTAGGGCTGCTAAATCTTTTGACTTAATTTTTAAGTTTATCCTTGTTTTATTTGATCATTTCTAGAAAAATTCTCTCAATATTTACAGTGGACCAATTTGGAAACTTTTTCTTATGTAAGTGAAACTAAGTTTTATATCAGGCATAACTTTGGGAATGTTTTGTAAATGTAGATACTTTTAGAACATTAGTTAAAATGGGTTTTTGGTTTGTACTTTTGCCAGGGGATTGTCCCTGTAGTGCATCTGAATAACTAATCAAGTAGTTTTACTAGAACATTAAAAACATATGTTAGAAATATTTTAGTTTTCAAGATACTCTTGATCTCCTGCTGCCAGTAGAGCATCAGACCCTTCAAGAAACTCTTGATCTGCCCCTGCCAATAGAGCATCACTCCATTCAGGAGACTCTTGTTATGCCCCTGCCATAGCCTGTGAGAGACATGATAATGTTTCACCCTTGACATTTATTCCTATAAATATCTGTAGACCACAAATTTAATTTTTGCTCAGTTTCCCTTCAAGGACACTGACTCCAAATTTATTTTGAGACTTAATTTTAAAGAGACTCATGCAGGTCAAATTCATTTTTGACCTTTTTCCATCCACATTTGACTGAGTTGTGGCCTTAGTTTCACATAAGTTTTTCATTGCATCATGAGGAGTTGTGGTTCCAGTGTGACCTTGAAGTTTGTCCTGGTAGCATGAATGTATATTTCCACTTCATACCGTTAGAAGGATTCCAAATTCAGTATTAACCAAGAAGTTTGCCTCTTGAATCAAATTATTCCTCAGTTATGGTAATGTTGGTGGAATCCACAGGATGGATTTTTCAGCTTATCCTTTGCAGTAACAACATATATTTTTACAATATCGATCATATTATTAAAATCCTTTCTTGAAGAACATAAGTATTTAGTAATATCAAAATCAGTTGTGTACTGCTCAAAGACCAGACCAGACTGCTCAAAAGACCAGACACGCTAATTTGATGGCCCGTTGTCTGTTGTTGAGTGGCATCCAGAGTTTGTCTCCCTTATGTAGTCACTGTAATATCCTTTGTCTTCTATCAATTGGTGCCATCTCATCAAATCTCTGAATATAGTAATCTGTTCATTTGAATTTTCTGTCTTTCTGATAATCTTTGAAACAATTATGCAGGTGTCATGATATCCAGCTGCATGTGCATGAATCAGATAGGATATACATGTATTTTGTCTTGAATATTTATATTTCTATGCTGCATGCACAAAGGAACCAATATGTAACTGCTAACAATATAACAATATTTCATAAACAACAGAAAATGATGTAATGATGCACACGCATATATGTATGTATGTATGTATGTATGTATGTATGTATGTAAAGTATGTATGTATGTGTAATTGCATGTACTGGTAATACTTACCATTATTTGTTAAATGTGTCAATAGATGATTATGATCAAGTCTTATTTTTTGTCCTGGATGGTTTCCGCTGTTTTTTTTGTTGTTGTCTTCCAGGCCTTATGTTTGCACCCTCAGGTCTTTGTCAGTATGTCCTATCAATTGAATTCACACCTTTTTATTTATTTATAAAGATTCATAATTCTGTAACATACTGTGTATTTATTATTAGAGGAATAGTTTTCAAGACTCTTGACTCCACAGCATTCTCTAAAAATGTCTTGATTTCATAATAATCTCTAATAATACTGTCTCAATTCTATAATAATCTCTAATAATGCTGTCTCAATTCCATAATAATCTCTAATAATGCTGTCTTAATTCCATAATAATATCTAATAATGCTGTCTCAGTTCCATAATAATCTCTAATAATGCTGTGTCAATTCCATAATAATCTCAAATAATGCTGTCTCAGTTCATTAAACAATCTCTAATAATGATGCCTCAATTCCATAATAATCTCTAATAATGCCGTCTCAATTCCATAATTATCTCTAATTTTTCTATCTCATTTTCATAACAATTTCAAATAATGCAGTCTTGATTCCATAACAATCTCTGATAATGTTGTCTCAGTTCCAACAATCTCTAGTAATGCAGTCTTGATTCAGTAATGATCTTAATTACATAACAATTTCTAATAATGTTGTCTCAGTTCCATAACAATTTCTGATAATGCTGTCCCAATTGCATAATCTCCAGCAATGCTGTCCTGACTTGATAATATTCTCCAAACATACTGTCTTGATTCCATTACAATCTCTAATAATACTGTCTTGATTCCATTACAATCTCTAATAATACTGTCTTGATTCCATAACAGTCTCATTCTTGATTCCATAACAATCTCTAATAATGTTGTCTTGATTCCACAACAATCTCTTGTAGGGGAACCAGTGTGACTTACGATATTTGTAGAATTCATTTTGAATACATTTTAACTGTATGAACTTTAGGTAGCTTATTTTCATTTGATTAATTCTATTTCTTATCATACCTTTTTCTTCTCTCAATCCATTTCCCGAATATTTGATGATATTAAATGATACATTTAAAGTTACAGTTATTTTAGAAATGCATAGTTGCAATATATCAAACATCATTGCAGTTATAATAATACATGATTTCCTTTTTCAGCGGAATAAGTATAACAATTTTATCATTGATGAAAATTTACTTAATTAAAAGAAATTATGCCTTCAGACATGTAGGTGCTTAACTTTATATATGATATACAATGGATATTACTACAATTGGCTCATTTCTGACTCTCATTTGGGTCTCACTTTTATTTTGGAAGGCTCATTTATTCTCCCTGGGGATGACCTTGCTCTATGCAGCTGAGTACAATGCAGATTCATCACGACCTGAAATAAATCTTGAGTTGCGTGACCTTCTTGGTCGCATGACATTGGAAAACTACAGCAGTCGTCCTGACCTTGATAGTGTAATTGTACTGTGTGAAGAACAGCTTTGTGGTCAATCCTCTCAGGAAGTATGCTGCACCATTGCGCAGTTCTCAGGATTTCCACATCCAGACCAAGAGGGTAAGTCTGTTTGATTGATCTAAAAGCAGTCTTTAACTCCTTCCTGTTCCTATCATACTTTTTGGGGTTCACTTGCCGTAATCATTTCAATCCATTTGCTGTAGTTGTCTTGCCTGCAAAGCATCAGTGAGGCATAGGAATCACTTTTGCAACAGCATAGTCATTGTCTTTGTCGTCATTGTAATTGTCTTTTTCATCATTGTAATTGTTTCTGTCATCATTGTAATCATCTTTGTAATTGTCATTGTTGTCATTGTAATTGTCTTTTTCATCATTGTAATTATTTTTGTCTTCATTGTAATCATCTTTGTCATCATTGTAATTGTCTTTGCTATCAGTGTCTTTGCCATCATTTTCATTGTCTTTGTCATCATGGTAATTATGTTTCTTCTCATTGTAATTGCCTTTGTCATCATTGTCATATTTGTCGCAGGCATCATTGCTGAGTTTGTGCATTTACATCAGTTTTCTACAGTTGGAGGAGCCATTGTATTTTGATGGTTAATTCATTGGGTTTGTGACTAGAAGTGTGCACTTAATGTGATTGCCACTATTGGATCAGCTTGCATAATGGCTGACATGGTTTGCCATGGGAAAGGAACTTTTCCTAAAGCTTCAGCATGATATAACCTTCAAAGTGTTGATGTGCTGTAAAGAATTAAACCAACCAAATAATGCTTATAGAATTTTAAGTTTCGCTTTGTCAAATGATTTTTTTCAGTTTTATCCATTTAGCAGAGTTGTAGAGCGAGTTTTATCACAATAGTGTACATGTGTGTGTATATATATATATATATATATATATATATATATATATATATATATATATTCATTACAAATTATTATCAATCCTTTAACAAAATTTAGATCAATATTACATCTAGATTCAAGTTAAACTTATTGGCACCATATATACATAATCATATTTTTTTGTTCTAAAATTTCAGATGTGAGTTCTCAAAGTATACCACATGTCCCTGATGACAGTGACCTCACCCAAACAGGCAAGAGAAATCTTACTCTTGAGGACATATCACAAGCTTCTGCATATGCTCAGTTTTCCGAGCCAGGGGATTCACAGCCAAGTTGGGACAGTGATAGTGACATGGATAAACGGTCTCAAAGAAAGGTGTCACCACAAGTCAGTAATGGCTTATGGGTGTCAAGCACACCATCCAAATCAGAATCCAAATTAAAATCTGTGGATGATAAATATAATTCTGAATATTCCTCAGCTCGGAAAGGAAGTGCTACAAGTGCTGATTTACTGGAATCCGATATAGCTGTGACAGATTTGTATAATGAATATAATCACAGCAGT
Organism: Megalonaias nervosa; assembly: GCA_016617855.1. Classification (NCBI taxonomy): domain Eukaryota; kingdom Metazoa; phylum Mollusca; class Bivalvia; order Unionida; family Unionidae; genus Megalonaias; species Megalonaias nervosa. The sequence goes on from JAECUM010054889.1 coordinate 8,863, forward strand.
ATGGAAAGTAATGCAAGAAAATCCAATTCAGGATCTAATTTTTCCCATGAGGACCAGATGTCCAATTCTGGAAAATATTCAGATATTAGCAGTAGCACACTATCTCAGAATGGGCTAGATGAAGTATTGGAGATGGATCATAGTCAGTCAAAACAAAATAACAGTGTTTCAGACAAATCCAAGAGAAAGGAATCTTTAGGAACGTCAGACTCTTTATTACAGTCTGTAGATGGCAGTGATGTTGGCAAGAAAGGGTCAAATGAAGTGGAATCTTCAGACAGTTCTAGTCTTACAACCTCAAAGAAGAGAAGGAAAAGATCAGTAAGTGAGATTTCTGAAAATGATTTTAATGTTCAGATTTAGATAGGATTGCATCAATGAAATTTAAAGCTGAAAGATCAAATTCAAAATGGAGACCTATAGCTTAATCACATAGATTAGTTATATCAACAAAATAATGACCATTCACATGTTCTATTCTGTGACCTAAATCATAGTCCAAGTTTTAACTGTAGGCAGTATATAGTCTGATGATATGACATTTCCAGGGTTTTAGCTATAGGCGGTATATAGTCTGATCATATCACATATCCAGGGTTTTAGCTGCAAGCAGTATATAGTCAGTTCATATCACATATCCAGGGTTTTATTTGTAGGCAATATATAGTCTGATCATATCACATATCCAGGGTTTTTAGTTGCAGGCAGTATATAGTCAGATCATATCACATATCCAGGGTTTTAGCTATAGGCAGTATATAGTCTGATCATATCACATATCCAGGGTTTTATTTGTAGGCAATATATAGTCTGATCATATCACATATCCAGGGTTTTTAGCTGCAGGCAGTATATAGTCAGATCATATCACATATCCAGGGTTTTAGCTGTAGGCAGTATAAAGTCTGATCATATCACGTATCCAGGGTTTTAGCTGTAGGCAGTATATAGTCTGATCATATCACATATCCAGGGTTTTAGCTGTAGGCAGTAGAGTCTGATCATATCACATATCCAGGGCTTTAGCTGTGGGCAGCATCTAGAAAAAACTTTAAATGAGTTCTCCAAAATTGCTTGACAGAATTTGATCAAATTTGACAGAAAGCATCTTTGCATGAATGGATCATGTTTTAACAAATGTGTCTGATCCACCATCAAAAATAACTGCCATTAGTTAAAAAAGGTAAACTTTGCATTACTTCTCAAGATGACTCGGCATATTTGGACAAAATTTAACAGCTTCCTGACATGAAGAGCTTTCATGTTTCATGATGTTTTGCCATAAAATGTGACCATAGTTACTTAAATTAAGGAAACCTTTAAATAATATCTTAAACACCATTATTAGGGAAACCTTTAAATAATATCTTAAATGCCATTATTAGGGAAACCTTTAAATAATATCTTAAACACCATTATTAGGGATACCTTTAAATAATATCTTAAACACCATTATTAGGGAAACCTTTAAATAATATCTTAAACACCATTATTAGGGAAACCTTTAAATAATATCTTAAACACCATCAAACTGGATAGAAAGCATTCTGGCTTGAAGGCTTTTAATTCTCTCAAACTGGATAGAAAACATGCTGGCTTGAAGGGCTTTTAAACACCATCAAATTGGATGAAAAGCATGCTGGCTTGAAGGGCATTTAAACACCATCAATAAAACTTCATTATCATTACATCTCACTCTGTTGCACAACACTGTATTACAGTTTACCAAAATACCACATGGCACTATTACTGTAGTGCATTGCATACCATTCTACTGCACTGCTGAGTAAGCTTTACAGTGTATAATTTGATTCCAGTGGTTGTAGATATGCCACATTTGTGCATGTTGCTTGATAATACACTCTGTTGTACAAAAGTGTATTTAATTGATTTACGCTTGCAATTACAGGGTCTTATGATTGGTGAGGTGCTAAATGCCGTAGATAGATCTCTTGAGGAGGAGGAATTATGGGCCTTGTGCAAAGAGGGCATTACCTCACTTCAAAGGAAGAAGAAACATCTGCGTAAGTTTTTGTCCTGCTTTCATTATGCATTGACAGCATTGAAAAATATAATGTATGCAAACCACAGTTCCTGTTAATAACTGACTACGACAAAATAATATTTATCTCCATGATCACCAACAAAGCTGGAAGGAGATATTATTAATTACAGGGGCCTTTGGCAGGGTATACAGGATGTTACAACCCCACAACAATATTATTAGTTACTGGGACTCATGGCATAATGTACAAGATGGTACAACCCTACCAAAACCTCTGTATTTCTGGAGATGAACCCAAAGGAAATTTAGCAAGGTTGTACCATCCCATACACTTTACAGTGAGACTATGTATCAAATTTATTACCCCTTAGGGATTCTTTCTTTTAAAATGTACCATCTGTTCTTCCCACTTAAAGCATTTTGGAAAAAGCAGATTCCACTTGCAGTAGTTGACGATGGATGGAGTGACTACCCGAAACCATTGAAGAAGGTTTGGACCAATTAATCCACCTTACAAGAATACATGTACAGTGTATATACATTTACGAAATTAAAAATAGATATCTTTCTGTATAAACATGTTTATCTATTAACTGTACCCCAAGACATATTTACACTGTAATGCACACTGGCTTTCCCACTCATGTTTATTTAAAAGCATCACTGAGTCGACAACAAGTTGTAGAGAGTAGCAGTGAAATAGGACAGCAGATGTAATCCTGAAACAAATTTTTTAACGAGAATTTTGGTGAGCTAGCGACTCTCCACTCAGTGATGCCAGCTACATTTATCAGCATTTTTAATTTTGAGAAAACAAAATATTATTCTTTATATATCTTGTTAGTATTTGATGACATAGTTTGTATTATTGAGAAAAGGAACATTTTATTATATGATTCAAATCACTATAACACCTGCCCATCATACAGGAAGAAGACAAGACATCAATTTACCTACCATTTTATTTGACCCAAGATGCTTTTCAGATTTCAGATAGTCACATAAAAAGTTTATTATAAAAATTGTTGAAGTTTACTATTATAAATTAAATATGATAAATTCTAGTAAATTAGTTGTATGTGTTAAAAATGTAAAATGGTCATGTCTGTTATCTTATGCATTAGTTACTGACCAATCAGTGGCCTTATCATATACATTAGCTATTGACCAATCAGTGGCTTTATCATATGCATTAGCTATTGACCAGTCAGTGGCCCTATCATATGCATTAGCTATTGATCAGTCAGCAACCCTATCATTTGCATTTGCTTATTGACCAGTCAAGGGCCCTGTCATATGCATTGGCTATTAACCAGTCGGTGGCCCTATCATATGCATTAATTGTCGACCAGTCAGAGGCCCTGTCATATGCATTAGCTATTGACCAATCAGTGGCCCTATCACATACAATAGTTATTGACCAATCAGCAGCCCTATCATATGCATTAGCTATTAACCAGTCAGCAGCCCTGTCATATGCATTAGCTATTGACCAATCAGAGGTCCTGTCATACTATTGACCAATCAGAGGCCCTGTCATACACATTAGTTATTGACCAATCAGTGGCCCTGTCATATGCATTAGCTATTGACCAGTCAGAGATCCTGTCATATTATTGACCAATCAGAGGCCCTGTCATACACGTTAGCTATTGACCAATCAGTGGTACTATCGTATGCATTAGTTATTACCCAGTATGCAGCCCTATCATATGCATTAGCTATCAGTATCATCTTGTACCCTACTGCACCAACATTTGTGAAAATTGATATGTGGATACATCTCAGTAAATATAACACAACCATACCAATACTAGGTCACTGTGGTCTACCTTTTCTGCTTCCATGGTGGCTTAGTTGTTGGCTTAGACTCACAAACAAGGATAATGGTTTCAAATCCAACTCCAATTTCCTGCACATGCTTTATATCAGTCTATGTATTGAATACTAGTCTGTATATTGTATACTAGTTTGTATATTGTATACTCATCTGTATACTGTATACTAGTCTGTATATTGTATGCTAGATGGTATATTGTATACTAGTCTGTATTTTGCATACTAATCTGTATATTGTCTATATATTGTATATTAGTCTATATTGTATACTAGGTAGTATATTGTATACTAGTATTATTGTATACTAGTCTCTATGTGGTATACTAGGAGTTATGTTGTATACTAGTCTATATTGTATACTGGTCTGTATATTGTATACTAGGTGTTATATTGTATACCAGTCTATATTGTATACTAGTCTGTATATTGTATATTAGGTGTTATTTTGTATGCTAGTCTATATTGTATAATGGTCTGTATATTGTATACTAGGTGGTATATTGTATACTAGTCTATACTGTATACTAGTCTGTATATTGTATACAAGTCTGTATGTTGTATACTTATCTCTGTATTGTACACTAGTCTATATTGTATACTAGTCTGTATATTATATAATAGTCTGGATGTTGTATACTCATCTCTGTATTGTATACTAGTCTGTATATTGTATAATAGTTTGTATATTGTGTATTGTAAACTAGGTGGTATATTGTATACTAGTCTGTATATTGTATACTCATCTGTATGATGTATGCCAGACTGTATATTTTATACTAGGTGCTATATTGCATACTAGCTTATTTTGTGTACTTGTCTGTATATTTTATACTCATTTGTATATTGAATACTAGGTGGTATATTGTATACTTGTCTGTATATTGTATACTAGTCTGTATATTGTATACTAGGTGGTATATTGTATGCTTGTCTATATGTTGTCTACTTGTCTGTATATTTTCAACTGTGTCTGTTGGCAAGGAGAATTCATGTAACAGGAAAACAATGTGAAACTGTGACTGTTTTTAAACATTGTACACAAACAAAACCAAGGGGCAAATTCATTGATGTTCCAAGCCTGTTTATTTGAAGTGCTGAACCCTCCCTTCCTTAGGTGCACTCTCTGCTGTGCATTCTGCTTTTCTTCAGGCTGCCCTGTCTTAAATCTCAGGAGGTATAATACATAGAGTACGGTAACATTCAGGATGGTACCATTCAGTATGTGCATTTTGGGCATCAACATGGACTCATTATCCTCAGTATTTCACCTGCAGTGAAACATTATTTAAAATGTATCAACTGATACAAATGCCCTTTCAAATGGTATCCTCAGAAGAGATTAAAGTCCTCATATTGTGTCCTCAGAAGAGATTAAAGTTCTCACATAGTGTCCTCAGAAGAGATTACAGTTCTCACATAGTGTCTTCAGAAAAGACTTTTCTAACCTGATGCATGCCCTGTCATGATTTGCAGATGACACCAAATCCATGTACATCGACATTGGTACAATTTTTCATCCCCAAGAGCTACCAAGTTCATCTTCGAGTGTTTTACTTGTAGCAAATTTTAAAATATTTTCCACCCCTCCTCCTCCTTTTTCACCACTTTCCACCCCTCCTCCTCCTTTTTCTTTTTCTTTCCTCATTTAAATTTAGTGTGCATACTGAGTTTTCCAAATTTTACATCCAATCATGTCTTTTGCTTCATGGCATAAAATTGGTATTTTATGTTTCATATCATATATGCCTTTCACAGCTGCCTACCTGTCACCAGACACAATATTCCTCAGGGAGAATGGCACAGTATCCTTTAAGGCCATTCCAGAGGAGAAACCCCTGGAGGTCATTTTCATGGCCCCAGAACTCCAGTCCAATGGGGAGCTGTCGGAAAAAGTAAGTTATCTAGTAGATATAATATTATTTTACATATATATATATATATATATATATATATATATATATATATATATATATATATCTATATCTGTATGTGTGTGTGTGTGTGTGTGTGTGTGTGTGTGTGTTTGTATGGTATTGTACAGAGGTTTCATCTGCAAGAGGTTAACACTTGATTTTATTGAAAACACTTTATTGGAAGCCCATTATAGCATATTTCATTATACCATAAATTTAGTTTGAACATTTTGATTCTGTACAATAGTACAATGTCTCCACCATCAACATTTATCAGACTTTGTGGGTTCAAACAGTTAAAGGTCAAGGTCACTCTATGTGATATCTGAGAGAAGAAATATGGTTTCTGCACAATGGGTGATGGAGAAAATAGTTTCCCCACAATAACTTGAATTTTCCACCATCTACAGTTGCAAGATATTGTGGATGGCTTACACTTGGTATAGAAAATAATTCTATTGATTTTGGGCTCAAATAATCAAAGGTCAAGGTCACTGCATTTGAAAGAAGAATTATGGTTTCTGCAGAATAGCTCAGGTTCTCCATCTACTGTAACCAAACTTGGGTAAGGACGAATGCTATTGATTAGGAGTCAAAAGATCAAAGGTCAAGGACACAGAATGAAATAAGAAAAATGGTTTCTGCACAAAAATTAAGTTATCAACTGTGAACCTTCACTAACTCAAAATAAAAAATGGATTTTGCTTAATAACTTTAGTTTTAGACCACCTCCCTTGACCAAAGTTTGTGAAGGCCTTGCACTTAAGCTATGAACATTGTCAAGTTACAAGTTCAGAGGTCAAGATCATCTGTCTCAAAGAAAAATTGGTTTTGCAGATAGAGTTTTGTTCTAGAATAATTTCCTGACCAAGCTCTGTGGATTGCTTGGACTTAGGGTGGCAAAGAAACCTGTAGATTTCAGGGTATAATGGTAAAAGATCATGGTAATAGATAAGGACTTCTACACATCTGAGTTTAGTTGAAGGCTGCATGCATACCTGGAACAGATAAGTGTGAGAAACCTTTAGCTTTCTTTTTATGATTAGTGTTCTTTTTGCTGTTAATATTTACTTAACAGTGGCAGATTTTTACTTGAGCTAGCACTGTGGCTAATTTCAACAAATTACGACTTAGTTCCTGTGTATGAAAATTGGGCCAAACAAATCATAAACAATGCTGAATAATCTCTACTTACCTTGGGAGAGCAATCAAAAGTTCTTTGGATCAATTTGTTTAATGTAGCAATGAACACTTAATTATCTGAAACAAATGGTCTTCTCTCATGCAATAATATTGTTTGACATAGACTCAGAATGGTTTTCTGTCCACACTTCAAGTTAACCCATGTGGTAGCCAAATTTATTGAGAGAGAGGACCAGTCAAGATTATTAAGTTGAATTACTATTCTACAAAATTACTTCTGCTCTCAGTTCATTGCAGCTTTGCTTTCTATAGGAATAAAAGTATGAAGTCAGCAAGATAAATTAATTATTGTCAGGAAATAACCTGTGCATTTGTCTCCTTAAGGAAAAATGCCATTTAAGTGATGGTTAAGCAGATACCAAAATGAAATATGGTTGTCAAAGTGCTATGATGTTGATTCTAACAAGCAACAAGAGAAAAATATTTTGATTGCAATCTGCAGAATACTGATACTGACAGTAACAGATGTTGCCTTGAAGAAAGAATATACAATAAATATCTTAGCAGAAATAAATAAACTGGCCCAGTTGGGATAGCTCATGGAGTAATGCACTGAACCAGCAGGTTTTTCACCTTGTCCTGGGCATTTGGGCAGTGAATTTTCTAGTGCTGCCTTTTTTTTTGGAATAAAGATTATGTCACTGCTGCTTCTCTCTGAATCTGTATGTTATATAATAAGTATTTATGCATGCTTTTGTTGTAGACATGCCTGTATGGGTTAAGCGTGACCCTGCGCTGCGTGGCAGGGAAGAAGTACTCCTCCATCTCCTCGATGCTCACCAGCCAAGAGCTGAAAAATCTTCTGGAAAGTTTGTCGGAATCTAACCCCAGTAAACGGCCAAACCTCTCTGATATTGCTGAGGTAATATTGATCATCAAGTAAAATGTTCAAGTTAATGTTAATATTTTAAAAAGGAGAGTATGTGTGGAAAATATCTTGCTTTATGTAAGACAATATTATGTAGTCCGTTTATGATCTATCTGTAAGATTACATGACTATTATAGTGACTGTTGTATATATTTGTCTGCATGTAAGATTACTTTATTGACCTAATGACTGTTCTATTTAACTATCTACACGTAAGATTACTTGATTATCATATTGACATTCATATTTATCCATTTACATGTACATCACATTTTGGACTTTTCTGCACATATAAGGTTTCCATCACCAATTTGGCACAAAATGCATACCAAATTTGTCTGCATGGCGAAAATAAAATACTATAAATCTTACGGTTTGTAATGCAGTTATGGTCACCAGAACATTCTGTACAAAATATTTCTAATTCCAGACACAAAGAATACTACCCCTGTATTTTAGTGACTTGTGATATGTCAGTCTATTTTGTGCATGGTTTTGTAAAGTTGTAATGTTTATGCAATAGGAAATGATTATCTTGTTAAAAGGTTAGGTCAGTCTATGGTATGGTTTTTCTGATTACCTAGTTATAAGGTTAGGTCAGTATATAGTATGGTCTTTCTGAGTATCTGGTGATAAGGCTGTCAGCATATGGTTTTGTCTTTCATCCATCATCCATCATCTGACGTCTGTCAGTAATCATTATTTTCAAACTTTTATCAAAAGCAACTAAACCTATTTCAATCAAACTTGCATTACAACATTCTGGCATAGAGTAAAATTAATGCCATCAGAATATGATCATCTTTACTAAATACAGAAAAACCTTTCAGTGATGTTTTCTGTATAAAAAAAAATAATTTGAAATAATCATTTTGACAAGAAGACATTTTAATTTGGTGCAAAATGATGCCAGTCTGCAGATGAATATAAATTCCATTAAATAAAATAAATAAATATCCAAATGTCTTCTCACAATTAAATACAAATTAGAATTTGACTAAATTTGATAGAAACCATCCAGGCATGAAGGACTTTTAAATTTGCACAATGATGCCAACCTACTGTCAAACGTTGGCCACTGTTAGCAGTGTAAAGGATCTTTCAGCAAGTTCTCAAGAAAACCCTGCTGAACAGGACTATATAGAATTTGATAAAAGGCTATCTGATGATAATGCTTTTCATATTTGTTAAAATGATGCCTATCTGCCATTTCTAAATATTTAAAAGAAAACTTCCCAATGTTGCTAAAAAAATCCAGTCAAATTTAACAGAAAGCTTGCCTGAAGGTTTCTCACTGTGTCACAAAGAAGTGTACATCATTAATAGGAAAACCTTTATACAACTTTGTAATGATCAATGCAGAAAGCATACTGGCATATGGCCTTTCAGAGGCCTTTCAAGTTTGCATAAGGCCTTTCAGGTTGGTGCAAATGATGGTCATCCACTGCTTGATATGGCTGCCATTGCTAAATAAGTATTTAAAAACTTCAAATGTCAGAAAGCAATACTGACCTACATATCATGGGCAAGTGTGTTTGCATCTGGCTTTTAGGTAGATGTCAGACAATTGAGTGATCTTAAGCCCACTTTGGGCTCTTGTTATTTGTATTTATTCCTAAAGATGAAAAATAATGAAGTGTACAAATATTCAAGATAGTACCTTTAAAAAAAATGCATATACTGTATGCAACGCTTACAGCCTCAGTAAAATGCCATACATTGTGTGCAGCATCTACATCTTCATTAAAAATCCATACAGTGTGCAGTATCCGCATCATCAGTAAAAATGCACACAGTATGTAGTATCTACATGGTTTCAGTTG
>JAECUM010054893.1:0-18567 GCA_016617855.1 Megalonaias nervosa
ATTCGAACCCAGGTCCGCGGGTAAACTGCACCCATCGCCTTGATTTCTTTCATAGGAATCCGGAATGACTGTGTAGAACCTGGGTTAGAATCTCCGTAGAGTACCAATTAAAAATTCTCTAACCAGCATGATAGTATTATTTGTATTAAATATTAATTCTGCCTCCTATTATCAAGCATTCTTCTATAGAATCCAGGGATAGCACTTTCCGTTCTGTGTGGTGTATATTTATAATTATCTCTCTCTCTCTCTCTCATATATATATATATATATATATATATATATATATATATATATATATATATAAGGCATGGTTGTTACATATATGTATATATATATATATATATATATATGTTATATACATATTTATATTTATCTCTCTCTCTCTCTCATATATATATATATATATATATATATATATATATATATATATATATATATATACGTATAGGCTCGTACAAAGGTAACAAGAGAAAAGAGTGAAGCCAACAAGCTTTGTAAATCTAACAAAACAATTTATTTCCCTAGACAACAATGTAAAAATATGAAATAGGACTTACGGTTTGTGAATATAATCCAAAATTTAACCCTACAATTGAAAACTATAAGTCAGATCACTACACAGTTCTAATTGAATCCAGGTTCGAATCTCGATGACGTTCCAATATGGAGGCGATGACGTCAGATGAAGTTGCTGTACTTATGGCAACAGATCCTCGTTGAATCACTGTTTATGTTTCCGTTCAGAATTCCAGAATATATTCCTACTGAATGTCTTTGTCCCAGAACTTTTTATAAAAGTGTACACTTGTTTAGTTTTCTAGAAAATAAATCATTAAATTCCAAAAAAACAGATGAACTTCAAGAACAATCTGGCTTCAACAATAAAAACATCTTGAACCCTCAAGGTTTAAAATACAACTCAATAAATCTAGTAGAAAATGGCTGTTTTAAGCCTCGATTTTAGATCACATGGTAGTTCACGTGACAGGCTACGTGATTTCTAACTTGAACAGTGCAATAAAAAATGACAGTTATCACGTAGCTAGAATAGCCCTATCTAAGAATCAAATTTTAACATTGGAAATAAATAAAAAAGAAAGGCTGTTACAATTCAGCTAACACGTGAGCCGAAAATAACCTTGGCAATAGCCAATCGTCTTCACTCGATGTATACAAAATCTATGAACTAAAACTAGTGCTGAAGTAACTTATAATCTAATCGGGTCAAGCCAATTTTCGGAAAAGAGATTCAAATCCAATGAAAATTATCATTACAATAAAATGTAATGAAACAAAATTAAAATAAAAAAGAAATTTTAAAACTAACACACAAGCAATTTAATTACATATCTGTAACAATATATATATATATATATATATATATATATATATGACTAGTTTCAGTCTAAGGAAGAGTGTTCAATGTGCCTGGGTTTTATTTTAAAAAAATCAGATTTTAAATTCCTAACTCTCGGAGGGCTCTCACTCATTATAAAATTTAAAACCAAGCTGGAACGGGTCTCTGAAATATTCTGGAAACGGGTAAAACTCACCTAATATTGATTTTGATTTCCTGTATATAGACCGAAACAGGCACGCCCCACACAGCTCGTGCTCTTGGAGACTATATTGCTGCCTAAAGGCTGTTTCAATCAGTTCGACCTTAGTGCGTCGACTTTGCGCACTAAGGCATGAACACTTTGACTGATCTTACAAGTTGCGTAACTTCAACTTTTTCTCCTTCATTACCCACCCTGCACAAAATTCAGAAATGGCTCATCCCCAAAATAACACTTTGGAATTTTGAATTCTCTTTTTAAATGATAACATAGGAAAGCGCGCGTTATACATTTCAGAGGCTCCGAATTGCGCCGCTGGATCCTACCTTGTATGTTCTATGACAGATTGAATTCCCAACTAAAAAAATACGAAAAAGAACCAGACTGTGTTCGGAGGCTCACAGAATCTTTTGTTTGTTTTCGACCTCGTCTGTATTTTGTGACGTCTGTTCGGTGCTACTTAAAAATGTCATCAGCCATGTGCTACGTCACAGCAAGTACAGAACTCCTTTCTTCTTTTTCCTGCGTATTTGACAAAATTTACGATCACTCAGTTTCTTAATACGAAGGATTTAGTAGGATGTTGTAGCACCCCGGTTACTTTCATAGTTCATCCTGTTGTCTGAAACGGTCGTTATTGGTGGGGAAAGGTGATTTTATGTAATTGCAACCTGCCTCATTAGACCTATCCTGCACTAAAGCTATCGTAGAGGAAAGAACGCAGAAAATGAAACAAGGAAAGCAGGAGAAACGAACTTGCTTGAGACCATTTTAAAATGATTTTGTTATGTAAAGGACCTGACTTTGCTATTTCTATAATAACTTTTCTTGGAAAAGACGATTTTGATGCCAAAAAACGGAAAGAGGTATTAATAACGCATGTTTCAAATATAGTAACATACAAAAGAACTGATTTTCAAATATCCACTATAAAATCAATATGGATGGAATTTAGTTTCCTCAATATCAAATCTGATCTGCTTTTGGCCATTTTAGCTTTGAACAATGAACGAGAAACTTTAGTATTGATTTCATATCCGTGTTTGCAATTCATTGGATTTATATGATACAATTTCACAAACTTAAACAGGTAATCAATGTTCCAACAAGAGGGACAGCCTGTATTTCTGTACTGATCGACCACATCTACACAACCCACTATAACAACCACTACAAGATTAACGTAACCTGTTTCCCTCTTAGAGATCACTATCCCATATGCGCAATCCGTACACAGCTGAGAGCTTAGAAAAACAAATCACAGTGCTATATGCAATACCGATGCTATAGCACATTTGCTGAAAACGCATGTCTCTGTGAACTGTTTCAAAATGTTAGTTCATTAACGTTCCCATAAACAGACCCGGATTATGATATGTTTATCTGGATCCAAAGATTACATACTGTCCAAAATAAACTCGATGCCATTCAAATCAAAGGAACTAAGCTGTGATAACAACCAGAGTGGTGTACTAACGAAATTGCTGAGACGCAACGTAAACGAAATTATCATCATAAATATAACGAGTTTCATAATAATCGTTTATGGTGGAACGAACTCAAATCCCTCATCAACGCACTTTTACAAAGACGCCATCTCCTCAGATGCTGATAACAGATCCATGTTGAATTACTTGAAAGAACTAACTTCTATGGAAATAGTACTTTTAAGTCACTTTTACACTGATGCTCATGATGCTGAAAGCCAACTAAACCTCTGTTTTGATAGTATTTTCCCAACACTTGACAGGTCTAATTTTACAGAACCTAACACAATTGAACTTACTACCTGATCATGTTAGTTTTAATATCCCCCTTAATGACAATAACTGATACTACTTATATTATCACCAAATTAGACAGCAACAATTTCTACTTCCCCAGTCGCTGAACTTTTTGTGTGTGTGGATAATTACTACCACACATAGTCTACGGCTGTATCAAGTGGGAAACAAATTCAATTATAATCTATCCAGAATTGACAAGCTATAGAAAAGGGACACACAAATAATTCTGAAAATTTCCTATTATGACTCGCAGCAATATTTTGTTTTCACGTCTACAATAGCAACATATACAAACGTATTATTGCTATTAAAGGATTCACAACATATAAGTATCTAATCGACCTGTCTCCAGATTCGATCTCTAACTTAGTTGAATCAAGATCATCAAATGCTAAACGTAATCGCAGATCAAAAACTAACAAAGAACTCGACAAACAAATATTCTAAAAGCTCTTTTGCTTTCTACTATATCAGTACCAATCTTTTGGATTTCCTTACCACTGAGAATACCTAATTGAAAATACCCTTGCTTGATTTAAAACCTCCTTGAAAAAATTCTTTCTTAATCAGGTGGAATGATGTATTAAAGCCTCACAATTTACAATTGTATCATTAAGTGTATGTATGTATGTATGTATGTATGTATGTATGTATGTATGTATGTATGTATGTACCTGTTGACCGCTATAGTTGCATATATAATATATATGGTAATCAGTCAAACCTGTGTAAGTGTATAAGTATACCCGAATGTGTGTAAGTGTATAAGTATAACCAAGTGAGTGTAAGTATATAAGTATACCCGACTGTGTGTCTAAAAGTGTATAAATATAACCAAGTGTGTGTGTAAGTGTATAAGTATACCCGAGTGTGTGTAAGTGTATAAGTATACCCGAGTGTGTGTAAGTGTATAAGTATACCCGAGTGTGTGTAAGTGTATAAGTATACCCGAGTGTGTGTAAGTGTATAAGTATACCCGAGTGTGTGTAAGTGTATAAGTATACCCGAGTGTGTGTAAGTGTATAAGTATACCCGAGTGTGTGTAAGTGTATAAGTATACCCGAGTGTGTGTAAGTGTATAAGTATACCCGAGTGTGTGTAAGTGTATAAGTATACCCGAGTGTGTGTAAGTGTATAAGTATACCCGAGTGTGTGTAAGTGTATAAGTATACCCGAGTGTGTGTAAGTGTATAAGTATACCCGAGTGTGTGTAAGTGTATAAGTATATCTGAGTGTGTGTAATTGTATAAGTATACCCGAATGTGTTTAAGTGTACAAGGATGCCCGAGTATGTGTAGGTGACTTTCTTTTCTAACATAACCATTTACAAACATTGAGGATCACATGCAGATGGAACTTTTATAACCAAATGTTATCCTGGTTAAGTAACTAATATCATTATTGATATTATTATTATTATTATTATTATTATTATTATTATTATTATTAGTAGTAGTAGTAGTAGTAGTAGTAGCATTAGTAGTAGTAATAGTAGCAGTAGCAATAGTGTTGTGACAGTTATTCAATAGTTTGGTCAGAAAGATCACCAAGTAAGAAAAAAGCAACGAGAGAACAAACGTATTGGAAATTATTTTAATATTAATTCTTAATATTGATTGACTAATAACCTGCAGCTGTGTAATTAATTGCAACAATCCGCGACCATTGTGACCGGCAAACTACACTCTTCCTTTGTATCAATAATATTTGATAGGAGGTAAAAGGTAACCTAAAATATTGATAATGTTGATATTTAGAAGATGCCTTTTCAGTAAACTGTGGCAGTGAAGTTGGAGATAATTTGCGCCGTTTTTACAAACTCTAAAGTCTGTACTTAAGATCCTTGCCAACGCCAACGTATCATTTATGCAAATTTTTGTATATTTATCTGAATTTACATATTATGCGCACAAATCCGTACTGAGAATAAATACATTTACACGACTTTAGTTCTAAACGTTCGGAACAATCAGATCCGATATTTACCACCATCTTAATACCTCCAGTATCTGCCATCAGATTATGGTTGAAACATTATTTAATGTGAAATATTTATTTCTTTGATTTTAATTATTTTAGCTCCTCTCCCCGTTTTACAATCAAACCAGTACTTATAGTCGTGTGGAAGAATTCGAACGGTTATTACGGTCACCTGACGAATAGAAAACATTGTCCTGAATATTGACGTTGTCCCAAAGTTTAGAATTATTGTTGTACACCTGCATCTTTCCACTGTTTAGTTGTATTTCCGATCCAGTTTGGATTTTAAAAAAGTGTAATAGTGTTCTTACGTTTATCTTCACATAGTTTAGATCTGTCAGTCTATGCTGTGTATTTGTCTACAGAGAAACAAAATGTAACAAGATTATCTTGGAATTTTAAAGTTGGATGGGAGCTGGAAGATAACTTTAGAACGTCAGTCATACAAGCAAACAACAGATATGTACCTCCGGCGAAGCATCTGTAAATGTCTGTAATTTTGATAATGTTTTGATTGTCATGACCCTTGTCACAATTAGCATGTATCACGTTCTCCACTAAGAAAATACATGTGAGCACAATCAGAGAAGGGAGACAAATTGAGCATACTACACGAAGACAATTACAACCATAAACCACGATCCTTGCTTTTTATATTCTTTCATAATATACCACTGACATAACGATGTTTTGACCGTAAGAACATCTAAGCCGCATATCATCGTCTCCATGGATTAAAACAAAAGAACATTGTCTGGTTCTTACTGTTATTTCCAATAAATAGACTGAAATCCCAATAAAAATATGGGCAAAGGGACCAGGCTCGATATGGCGGCTTAAATGATTTACGTTATGACGTCATTGCTAAATTCTGACTTCTGCTCACATGGTACTTTATCACGACATCAGAATTGTGTTCCATAATTGAAAGTAAGGAATAACAGAATTTTATGGGAGCGTGTAATCACAAGATCATGCACCAAAGACACTTTAGTGCAAAACTCACAGGTAATACAACGTATTAACTCCACATATTCTGATATACGAATTACTAAGATAAATACATGTGCTACTACTATAGAGTTGCTGTCTGAGGTCGATCCACTCCAACAGCAAGATTAACTCAGATTAAGGTAAACATTTAATTATCTTAATAATCGGTAAGAATTTGAGAAAGCTAAAAGAACAAGGAAATTTAAAAATATGAAAGTGAAACTCCCGACCCACACAAACGCACAAAATAATAAAATAGCAGTAAGAAAAAGAAACTCGTTACTAATACAATCGAACTAATTATAGGCACAAACAGCAAGTAGACAAAAGATAGGGAACTGTGACCAGTACAAAGGTGACAGGGGATAGATTCGTAAATCTGTAAATTTTTTAATTTAAGGCCGTGGTGTGACTTTTTCAGCTGTTGTTGTTACTAATTAAAATATGACTATATTTGTGAAATGCGTGTTTCAGACATGTATCTATCTATATATAGATCTGAATGACTTTCAGTCTATCATGGATTTGTTCATTTTAATGGAAACAGCCAGAAAATGATGGAAACGTTAATAATGCAGACAAGCAACACATTTTTGTAATCTGGCCAACCGCCACTAAATTTCTTAACAATTATCTATTAAGAACATTGATGAGATTCTCATCATATTATTAGCATGCATTTGAACTGAGCATGCGCAACGGTGACACACGAAAAACCTACGATCCTCGCCGTTATTTTTTTCTCTTTAAGAACATATCGCTGCCATAATGATGTTAGATATCTAGGTCATCCAAACCATAAGTCATCGTCTCTACGGATTAATACAAAAGAACCTTGACTGGTATCCACTATTATTCCCTTGGCATGCATCGAAATCCTGGCAAAACGAGCAAACGGACTATGCAAAATGTATCGGTTAAGATGCGTTGCATTGTGACATCAATGGCAAAAAATGACGTCTGATCACGTATAACGCAATAATGTCAGCGGCCCGTTGTTCCATCCCTGAAATGAAGATTCCAAGAAGCACATTCTATGGTATGTATTCTACAAAATTGTCAGATGCTTCACCAATGCCAATTTAGAGAAATCGTCACAGTAATTACAATCTAAATTCTCCAGGTGGCATTATACTTAGAAAACATGAATGAGTTTATTTCTGAGTAATGCTGCACCACCGTTTGAGTTCAATATTAATCTAAAAAATCGAGTTAATATTTTCCCATACAAATGCAATAACCATTTTCTTATATACTCATTTTGTTTTCCTACCTAAGGCTTAATAATAAAGGAATACACAACAAAAAAACAAAGCAACTGAATGTATGCTGCATTTCAAAACTAGATATAGCTGTAGATTCATCAATATACAGCAACACTATTAATGCTCACATAGAACCACCCAGCAACGTTTGAACTTCGTCGCGCGCTCAACATTAGGCTAAACAAGTTCTGGTTTTGCTGTACTTAAAATTAAAATTTAGAGTCATATTTTGAATAAATGAGCATTGAGAAAACTTGTCCAGTTGGCCTGGAATGGATGGATTTTTTTTTTTTTTTTTTTTGTTGATCCAACTCAATTCTGCTTTTCTGCTTATAATGGACTGGATTTATTGGGTTAGTTCAGGGCAGTAAGGAGAATATGATTTCAGTTAAAAATGTAGTCGCAATTACAATACCGTTTCGGTTTGCATCAGGTTTTCCATGACATGGGTCAAGTCATTCGGATTTGCAGAACTAACTAAGAAAGCACATTGTGAGGAAATTCAGGATGCGTAAATGTAAGCACACTTATTACCATTCTTATCACCAGCTAAGGAAGATATATTTTTATGCCCTGTCACTTGCATGCTCGCTGTTCGAGGCACCCCAGCTATGACTTGTATCATACATTGTATGTACTCTATAGCTAGCTTAACATTGTACCAAGATAATTAAACGGGGAAAGTTGCGAAGCAGTTGTTTGATGGTCTATTTATCCTATGGAAATAATACTCTTTTGTAGTCTTGACTTATTG
Organism: Megalonaias nervosa; assembly: GCA_016617855.1. NCBI lineage: Eukaryota > Metazoa > Mollusca > Bivalvia > Unionida > Unionidae > Megalonaias > Megalonaias nervosa. The sequence continues at coordinate 8,342 of JAECUM010054893.1, forward strand.
GTTCTGCTCTTAATTTCCTATCAAAACCTTCAGCTACATTTAGTTCTGGGATTTGCTTTTTGACTTACTTGTAAAATGGTACTTCTCTGACAGATATGCGATAGTCCTTGGCATCAGCATTTTGTTTTGTGCTATGTTTATAGACCCTAGAGAACACATGTGATAGTCTGAACCATTCTGTTTACAAAAAGGTTCTCCGAAATAACTGTTTAAATTATCAGAATGGCATTTTCTATTACTTCGTCTCTCACGTTTTTGTTGACACTGGGAATATAACGTTAATTTTTTTGCTTGTTTGAAAGTTTCATTTGTGACTCAGTGAATTCGTCCACGTCGTTAATTTTATCATCTCTACTTTCACATGGACGGAACAGTTTGTTTCGTTCGTCCACAAATATATCTAATAAGCCAAGACCTAAAGAGTGTACTAAATGAACGTACATTGTTTGTTTACAAATTAGATCCTAATGCACTATACTATTTTTAGACATACTTGTCGTGCAGCATGAAAAATATGGAAAAATACTGCACAATTCTGACAATGTAAAAATAACAGAGAAAAAATGAGCATATATAAATCGAAATTTACATCATTATAGAAGTCGTGTCATTCAATCAAAGTAAGGTAGCCCATTCTGTGAAATATGGCTACAATCACATAAAAAAAATTATACCAATATGTACATGATCCGGTTTAATAATTCCAGTCACACAAAGAAAGTTTCCTTTTGATCGTATCGTTTAGCTCCAGCTACTGAGTAAACATCTTAAGTCGATCCACTATATTAACATTAATAATTCGAAAAGCATCTTGACATTGGATATGAGCACAATCGCTGGTATCAATATATGTAGTTTATAGATGGTCTCAGCTGAAATAACCCAACCACTTTTATAATCCAGGGATAGATAAAATTATCATGCCACAAAATAAATTAGGCATAACTGTAGTATACATTTTATACGAGCTAAAGCTAATGGATAGTAAACTAATTTCCCTTGTAAGGATATCGTGATGGCTTTTTTCCCCAACAATCAATTTTGAGCTGAATTTATCTCCTGGTGTCAAACTTCACATATATTAAGCACAAGGAAACATAGAGTTTTGTCTCCAAGACATCCTTCTATACTTATCGGTTATTATTGATTATTTAGATAAGGTAATAAAGGGAGTGGTCTTTAGATTTCCTATCATCCTCAAGCTTCCATTATGTAAATAAGAATCAGATAATGTCAATACAACAATTGCTTACACCAACACCACCTTTACAACAATTACTTACACCAAAACCACCTTTGCAGCAATTACGTCACCAACACCACCTTCACAAAAACTACTTACACCAACACCACCTTTGCATCAATTCTTCACCAACACCACCTGTACAACAACTACTTACACCAACACCACCTTTACAGCAATTGCTTGCACCAACACCACATTTAAAATAATTGTTTACACCAACACCACCTTTTACAACAATTGCTTACACCAACACCACCTATTGCAACATTTACTTACACCAACACCACCTTTACAACAATTACGTACACCAACATTACCTTTTACAACAATTACTTATGCCAACACCACCTTTTGCAGCAATTACTTACACCAACACCACCTTTGCAACAATTACTTACACCAACACCACCTTTACAACAATTGCTTATGCTGATATTACCTTTCCTGCAATGACAGTCTTTACCACTAAAATTGATACTTCTAATCTTTACACTACCATAATATTTATTTTTATTTGTAAATTATAGTTTCTACTTCCATTAATGGTTTATGTACATATATAACATATATAACGGTCCCAACGATGCCTACTCAAACACATATATCCATTAATGCTTCCCATTTTTTGATGAACACTGTATTAAAGATACAGTTATATATTAATCCGCTTATCAGCAAACAGCGTATTGTTAACGGATACTTTACTTGATTCATTTCGTATTCATTAGATACATTCTTTATTATTTCCACTCGTGAAGAGCTACAGGCTGAATTATCACAATGACGTGGAAATAGAACTCAACAAGGATTAGATCTGCACAGGATGCCCGCACATGTTTCTGATATAAAAATCGGCTCCATATTAATTGCAATCCTGGTAATTTAGTTTGGCACGAAGAAAAAAAATAATCCTCAAGAGATAATAGCTCAGTATGGTAACTGAGATGCATTTTGATTATAAACCGGATATGATATTTGCATGATAGAGGAATTTACATTGACGGGTTTGTTCCCGTTCATTGATTTATACATCTGCATCGCGATAGCAGTATTCAGTTGAATAGATACTTTCGCCTACTCTGCAATGACTTAGACTACAACCTTAACTTCTACTATACGTGCGACCTGCGACAACTATCGTTACAGTCTCGCATTTATACCTCCACATATTTCCCATCGAAAACTGCACGACCTGAGCTATGGTCAAATCTGCATATCCTGAATGCCAGCTGGGAGCCTCACAAACAGGGTCTCAGAACTTGCGTCCCATTCAGGTACTCATGATGCATTTATTTGCTTTCGGAATAACTTCATCATGCCTGCATCAGCCGAAACGACTCTGTTTCAGTTCAGTGTAAAAGACGGTAACACCTCAGAGGCCTTGAGATGGCCGATACCGCTACAGACACCATCGGGACAAGTGATTCCATACCCCCGATACTAGTCGGGCGCTAGACCACGTAAGTTTTTAGCCGACTTCTGACGCCCCATGCACGCATCCATGGCATATACGTCTCGGTAACAACATTCTTTTTTGCCATCAAAGGACGAAAAGTGATATTAGCAGAGTTTGTTCACTACGAATAGAACCAGGATCTCAATAATGGTCACATCTAAGTTGTGCGCAAACTTAACTCGCTTATCAAATAACCGTGTCAATTCCTCTGTAAAACTGTTTCAACAGTCTGTAATAGAACCAAGTAACCACATCATGTGAAATGTTCATGACCTGGTTTTATTTAAGAATTCTGTGATAGCAAAGAAAGAATGAGTCGAGATATTACAGCTTGTATCACGTTCTGTTTTTGTCCTCTTACGAATTTTGATTAGTGATGCCCTATTAGAAGAAAGCAGCGTTAGTAGGAAAATATTGCAAATGTCATTCAGTTTTTCTTCCAATCTTATCGTTTAGAAATTATTAATTGTTCATGTTTCTTATTAGAAATAAAAGGAATTAAATCATATGCCCTAGACAAACACGAATTATCTTGCTGAAATGTTACTTAAAATGAATGAATATTCGATAAAGCCACAACGAGCCGAATAATGAGAAAATAATATATCCATGCGGGTGAGAGGCGATGTGAGGTATAGGTATTTCGTATGAATATCGTAACAATCTAGGGGTTGTACTTGACCGAGCGATGTCAAACCCTAGCCCGATTCCGCTAGAAGTCATAATTTTCCCCTAATTCCAAAGATTTCCATACAACTACTGTGGTAAACTGGAAAATCCAACGTGTCCATTTTATAAATAATTTTACTCTAATTAATACAAGACCACAGATCTCACAACTTCCCAATTGTCTATCAATCGCTTTATTAACTTTCCGTAACGTACCGGCAGCATTTCACGTCTTAAAGCTATACTACTCTACCAACTAATACAGGGAACTATTTTTACGGAGTTACCTTAGACCAGTCAAATCATGGTTTTAAGCCACATTTCTCCTGTAAAATTGCTTCACATTGCCAACATGGCAACAATAAACTGCCCTTGCCGACGACGGAACAGTCCCTTCTGGTTTATTCCATTGTGTACTATACCAGTCTCCAATCTTAAATACCGCACCTGGAGTCACACGATCAATGTACACAACTAGATTATAATAGGGACTACAGACCGACAGGGACACTCATGTGGCTCCGACCTGAATTCACCAAAAATAAACCATGGCCTCATCAACACTTCACTCCGTGACGTTTGCTCCTAGTAATCTTTAAATTATTTCGGGCTTGGGAAATATCTCCACAGGACCTAGTTCCCATAATCAAACAAGTAATCACAAACATCTAAGAATTCCTCAAAACGCATACTCCAAATTTATTACAATATTTTAAAAACTACGTAGTTCTTTCGCGTGTTTCCCGCCCTGCTGTTATGGAAAATATCAAAACATGCAAAATGGCTACACGATCAGCTACATAAGTTAATGTTACATTAAAATGATAGTTTCCTGAAAAGCTGTGCTGAACAAATTGTGTAATATCCACCTTTCTAGCATATGACCAAAACGAACAAGAGTTATTTCTGAGAAGCACGTGCTACCATGTATTAGGACAGTTACTACAACTGACTGTCAGTCAAATGTGACTGTGAAACATTCCTAAGTATTACATTAATTGTCTGTGCAATACTGGTGAACTCCTATCCCAATGTTGCTTTTCAAGTGAATATGTATATATGTGGATAATTTTCTGCCTAAGTAAAAGGGAATTATCCGCCATAATAACAAGAGCAACTTCATAAATATTTTGAAAATATTGAATGAAATTTGGAGCTGGAAAGTGCAAGAACAAAATGGATATGTATTCATTAAATAATGGTTGTAAGTAAGCTTATGATCCTGATGACATCTGCACAGCGCCAACCACATGATGACATCTACTTAGTGATAACCACCTCAATGACTTCTACACAGTGACAACCACTTATTGACACTTACACAGTAACAACCACTCCATGACATCTACACAGTGACAACCGCCTCCATGACGTCTACACAGTGACAACCACACCCTGACAGTTCCAACCACACGATGACACATACACAGTGACAACTACGCGTTGACATCTACACAGTGACAGCCACACCTTGAGAGTGATATCCATATGGTGACATCGACACATTGACAACAACCTCCATGACGCCTACTCAGTGAGAACCAAACGATGGCATCTACACAGTGACAACCAAGCCCTGACAGCGACAACCACACGATGACCCCTACACAGTGACAACTACACGATGACATCTACAAAATGACAACCGGCTCCATGACATTTACACAGTGACAACCACATGGTGACATCTACGCAGTGACAAACATATGATGACAACTACATAGCAGAAAAGAGCACGAACTGAAACTAATTTGATGCAGATTTGCAGTGATTTTTAAAAAAACCCAACTTGTTGCCATGCATTTCTTGGCGTAATTATAAATAATAATTTGGAATGATAAATTATTTTTCAAAAAGAATAAACTGTTCTATATAGCTCCTAAGGAAAATGAAGGCCTTCATTCCACTGTAATAGAGAGTTTCTTAAGCGTTGCTGTCAACCCCATCTTCATGTCTTAAACCTATTGTAGGGGAATACATCAGCTACGAATATGAGGAAAACGGAAAACAAATGTAATAGATGTCTAGAAGGGAATGAAAACAATTTTTGATCAGCAAATAGATAATGTTCAAAATGAAATGTTTACAATGTGCGTACTATTAATGCTTTAAGTTATATTCCTGAGTGAGACCAAATCGATGCATAAGGTGTCTGCAAACATTAACACCATTTACCTGACCAACATTGGAGAGGAAATAGAATCGACATGATCCCAGAGCTAATATTAATAACGAACAGAAATTCAAGAGTACCAACCAACTAAGTGCTTGCCATAAATGTCTTTTAATATTCGGGTACTGTGGCTTGGACCAGAATATGCTATGATATTCAATCATTCCAAAATATTTCTTTATTCACAAGAGGTGTATAAGATAGAAGAAATCCTTCAATATGGGGCAGAAAATAAAATTGAAGATAATCCACCCACCACCTGCTTTAAGCTGTTGCTGCAGAATGGCATCTGTATGACGAGCTGAGTTTGTGCTTTTTTGTGTGATTATGTATTGTTGCCTATGTGTGTATATAAATATATTCTTTATTATTAACTTGCATCTTTATACACATACACACTCATAAAAAAAGGTGCGAAATACAGGTTAATTAATAATTTGGAACTTTGGAGCTAACTCAGTGACTCAGACAACAAAGTCCTTATTATTGTTTTTAATAGATAGTAGTACTGTTTCCATTGATGCTGCACATGCAGCTCGTTGCTATTACTGCTGTTACTATTACTACTACTACTACTATTTGCTGATAGTGCCACCAAACATTTGTTTTGCTATCACCGTGTGTCAATACTAAAATGTTTTGACTTGTTAGTAAACTTTCTAATTATAAGTCAATAAAAATTAACTGCATTCCGAATTGCCAATGCTGTTTTAGAAATATGAACATCCCGAGTTGTAAAATAAGCATACTTTGATGTAATTTTCAATGTTTAGTTTCATTCATCATTGTATAAATGGACCGCACGTGAAGGGAGAGGTATTGGCGATGAAGGTACAGGATACATATATGTCTGATAAACACATACATCTGATAGAAATCGTTTCCGCAGATTCGATTTTGGTGGATGGAAACATTTGGAGCTTTGGCAAATTAATCTTTATTTTGATTCGCTCTTCACATCTACAAGCGTGTCATAAACTCATTTGTACCGTTTTTTCCTATGTCCAGAATCTAGTTAAACTGTTGAGAATAGTGAATTGTATTTAATATATTGATCACGAATAAACAGACCAAGGGCTCCGAGTGTAGTTACATGCAGCACATGGGTGGGGGAAAAAAAGAATTTAACATCAGCCCATATGTTTTCTTCGATTATAGGGACACATGGGAAATCTAATGTTAAAATTGTCGTAGGTTTTACGGTGAGGTTGCATGGTTATGTTGTTACAAGTGGTTCACTTCAAATCAGATTACATAGTAACAGTGTTAGAGCTGACCTCAGTATGCTCGCCCATGCATTTTTCCATTCCAGTTTGGTCGTGTTGAATTGCGTCGATGATTTTGGATGGTGTTAATTCTGCCAGTTTAATAAACTCCCTCCATATGGGAGACTTCAAAACTGTCGAGAATCTCAAACTGTCGTCGTCATTAGCTTGATATTGTCCTCTCAATATCGTTAACAATGCATCCCACAAATCTGAAATGAAACCTGGATTTTTCATTACTGCTACTGGAGGAATGAGCTCTTTAAATTTCACCGTGTAAGTGTGGGTGATATTTCCAAAATTTCTCAAAAAGACGTATGGAGTGTCTCGAATGTGAAATAAATACTTTTGCAACTGAAAGATTACTTTACTTAGTAGATCTTGATTCTCTCATTCTTGCGATAGCGCTAGTCTGTGTTAGTTCAGGATCACTCATGTCATCATGAAAATCACTGGCATGCACTTGTGCTAACTACTGAATTAGTGTATAAGGCGACACCGAAAGTCATCTTCGTCTCTTGGTTTCCTCTCTTGGATCCTTGCTGGAATTGCATAATATTTTCATCTTGATTTCAAAAGTCGATTTGTCCTAGTTGTACTTGTTCTCTCGTTATATATCGAGAGATCATTTCACCCTAAGAAAATGTATTCGTTCAGACATCAGAATGTGAAAATGGTCGAATAGTCAGAACAGGCCGCTCTTTTCGTCGGGGTTTTACAGAGAGCGATTCAAAGTTATATTTCCAATAAAACTATGGATTATGAAAGACTAGATAAAAGCCACAACACGTGATACATCTGTCAAGTGAAAGAACAGTAGGCTCCAGAATGTCTACAGCGTCAAATGAAGTAAAAGACAGAAGACAAGAGTGACAAAATTATATATACATGTTATTAATTTTTCAGAAGAAATATATTGGTCTTCAGGGCGTCCTATCAAGAAAGAAAACATAAAAGAGGAGGAGGAGCGTTGTAATCACACCCTCTATCTCAATTCCGATTGGATGACGCTGTGAACCGATCCAATCAAACTTAGCGGGCAATGTCCTCTCGCTGTCTGTCCACGTGGGGATGGATGAGAACACGCCCCGCTCACCCTGCGGTCTTCCTTTGATCTCTGAACAAATATTTAACACCATATAGTTCCAGGTTTGATTTCACTATAAATTCCAGTGAATGTCTCTATCCAAGAAGTACTGGACACAACATACATTACAACTTACAAGTGTTACGTCCTAAAGCACAACTTAAAATATCCTTTCAGTTACAACATTATGTTGTTCCCTACTTGACCTCAGATCACAATTAGTATTTTCTAAAAGAAGCCATTACCTAATGGAAAATAACCTACTAGAATGATCCTGACGTTTGCAAAAGAAACCACATAACCTGGACTATGTAAAATTCACTTTGGAAATTCCAAAAACCTAGAACTAGACCCAAATAAACATATTTATATTTAGTAATAATACTAATTTTAATCCCATGCACATCGAGAATAATTTAGCTATGTATTAGTTGTTTACACAGAATAAAATTTAAAAAATCAATTCTGTCAAACGTAAATGAACTAAGTTTTGGACAAGGTCTAGTCTAACATACAATGTTACATTACAATAGCATGTAATGAAAAAAAAAAAACTTTAAAAAAATCCTGACTAAAGAACAATTCAATTAAATATACATAACAACCCATAAGCACTAAAACAGATCTTGACCGATGCTTTCCAACATTCCACCAGTCAATTTAAATACTGCAGTCACATCGGAACTTTTACATATTTAAAAAATAATGATATTTAACCTTCAAGTACTATATTTTCAGCATTTGCAATTAAAAAATAATGAATTTCACATGACAATTCCCTCTAAAAGAAGTAGCCAACTTTTCCATTTGATTTTTGAGACTAGCACTTATTTTCGATTATTGCATGCAATTTTAGTTAAGGAATTAATTTCATCAGAAATTTCGCCGGTTCATACTTTTCGATGGTCCTATCCATAAATTTCAAGAGATTCAGTCTCATTAAGTTGAAATATGTATATTTATGTGTGACACAATTTCGCTTATTAACTGTGAAGAATTAGAAGTCAAACAACCATCATTGCCATATGGAGCCTCTGTGTAGTTTACTTTGGGTGTATATCTCTCAGGTACTTATTGACTGGATACAATCTTCAACAGTTTTCGGACCACTTTGGATTTAATTAGCGGACAAATACGAAATCTTCCAGTATTTATTGTCTGTGCTCCTCTCAATAGTCAATACATTTGCGTAAAGTTGGGCGTAATCTTTTTTCGCTTATTCTAATGTTGGCGATATGTTATCTTCCTGATTTGTAGCACAAGTGTTTTGCGTGGCATTTATAACCTCGTAAATTATTTTCATTCACTTTAGGAAACTTTCGCTACAACTAAAATAGTGGTATATATAATGAAAGTTCTAGACCTCTTCGTATATTATTGACCGAGTATTAGTTTTCTGAGAAATCTACAAAATATGTGTTAAACGTACACCCTTAAGTCATTCGTCACCCAATTGTTCAGCTTATCCAATTCGTCGCTAAAATAATTACGCTTCACACATTTTGACTGCTTCTCTACAGCTGCAAAGAAAGACCGTTGTTTCTGTATCAGATTAAATACAATATTTGCATCTAAATTCTTGCATATTTAAATTATGATTGTTAACCCCGTGTGTGTGTGTGTGTGTGTGTGTGTGTGATATGGATTTTTAACGTAGCTTTAACAATGTTTCAGTCATATCGCTTCGATGTCTGCAGTGTGGCAGTTTCTAGTGATGGCTAGCACTGGGGCTTCATGCTACATACATAGTTAACCCTAAGGAAAGGTGAAAATTGAGAAATGTGGTCTTGATATTCACATGTACATGCAGTCTTGATATTGGTAAATCCAGTCTTAAGCTAGATTTTTCCTCCACCGGAGCAAGAGTACAAAGTGGTCAATATATGTGATGTGGGAAGATTTTAATGACAAGAGAAACAAGGTAAATAAATGAATGAAAAGTGAAGAGTGAAATAAATTTGTATTTATAGCTCACATTCGTGTAAATCGCATCTCACAAAAGTTAAAAAATGAGTCAAATTGATACCAAGTTGTCTAGTACTCTCATTATATATACTACTGATTACATCACATCAAACAGTGTGCACTTGGCAAATATCAACGCTTTAACATGTTACTACAGGATCGGTATGTGCCCTCTACACATTTGAAGGTGCACTTGTGTAGGATAGCGTCTCGCACATCTATGCATTTTTTTTTTTTTTAAGGCAAGAAGAAAGTTCAGGTCCTACGACCTGAAGTTCATGTTTTGATTTAATTGACAATAAATTGCATTTCACTCAAGCAGTCACAGCTAAAGCTTTTTAAAAGGTGAATAAACCATACTTTAA
>JAECUM010054894.1:0-13336 GCA_016617855.1 Megalonaias nervosa
ATTCAACGCTGAATATAAAAAATGGCTAGCAACATGGAGAGAATGATAAGATTGCTGAACGTAGCCAGGGATCAGGTGGCAGGAATGATAGAAGAGGAGATGGAAAAAATAAGAGGCTTCGTCCATCGTAAATATGTGAGAGTGGGGACATTGAAGGACGCACTTGATAATGTCATCCAAGTGAGGTGCTTTTTAGAAGAGCAAGTCAATTTTACGGAGTGGTCTTCTGTCCTGTGGGGATTAGAGAAATTAAGAAAATCTGAAGACCTAATGAGAAAAGTGATGAAAGAAGAGGTAACGAAAATCAAAGACACATGGGTAAAAGAGAGAAAGGAGAAGGAAAACAGAAAGAGAAAAGAGGACTTTGAAAGACTAAATCAAAACTGGATGAAGGTACAGGAAAAGTTTAGAGAGATGGGACATCCTGACTGGATTCCAGACGAAGAAAAGAAAAAGAAGAAGAAAGGAATCATTGGAAAAGTGAAGAGCTGGTGAAACAAATGGAGCCAATAGAAGAAAAAGAACCCAAAGGCCCTTTTCAGGGCCACTCCACTGCCTCGAAAATATTTATTCTTTCTTGTCTAAAAAAATTTATTCGATTGTATAATTTATCTTTTAACTCACAAAAACATTATTCTCTTATCTAAAAATTTTTTTTAGTCAGTTGTATAATTTGGGTATAATATTATAATATCCACGAATGCGAATGATTCAAACTTTATATAGAAATGACACAGGTGGCATAACGTCACGGTCCTTGCTATACACAAACACGTACGCGAATGATTCAAACTTTCTATAGAAATGACACAGGTGGTATGACGTCACGGTCCTTGCTACATTGTTGCATGTGACCAGTACCGTGACGTCACCCTACCTGTGCCATTCCTCTTGTCGCTATACAAAATTCCCATTGTCCCTATACAGTCCCAGGGTGTGTTAGTCGCTATACAAAATTCCCATTATCCCTATACAGTCTCAGGGTGATATTTTGTCCGTATAAACCTTTGTCCGTATAGAGTCCCGGGGGGGGGGTCTGTAATGCTAATTCCCATTGTCCGTAGACTACCACAGGCCCAGTATTTTTTGACGCTATACAGGTCCAATTTTTCCCATGTTAAATTCCCCTTGACGCCAAAGTGCCGCGACACTTTTTAACATGGAAGTCCCATTGTCCGTAGACTACCCCACTATACTACTCTACTGCGATCAAATAAAGTACACTTCATTTACTTCTACTGCAATGATATACACATGTTCAGAGTTCATGAACATAATATACGTACTGTAAACAATATCGTTTAATTTATGTCCAGTAGATTAATATTATTTTTCATTTCAGATAAGACACTACACTTATTCAGCCTTCCTTCCTATAAAATGTTCGACTTCGACACATTAATTATTTGTAGCAATTATTCTGCAAACTTCGTCTCATCTGCAGAGAAACTAGTCCTTGCTTACTCTTATTCATTCCACCTACCTACGATTTTGATAATGTGACCTCAGTTTATCAACTAATGTATTTACTTTCGCTATAGTTGTTGCATGAAAATAAAATAATCATTCACATGTGAACAGAGCCGGAATGATGTTATTTGCATTTACAATTTATTTAAAATAAGCTCTATCTTGTAATTGAAGGGAAATGTGCATCCAGATCACAGCAAATAGCTTAATGTGTGAGATAATAAAAACTATTTAAGCAGGTGCAGTGTCTTTATTGTTTGCTTTTTGAAATTTTATTTTGTATTTGAGAATGCTCACATAAATGATATTAACCTTAGAGTATTACTCCCTTTAGAGGTGGTGATATATAACAGGGTCACACATGATATGTACACTGTCAGCAGCATCGAATTGTTTAATAAACTGCATTTTATTGATTTTCAAAACAGCAAACACAAAGACACACACACACACACACACACACACACACACACACTAATAAAGAACTGATGAGGCTTTGAAAACTTGAACTCTACAGGCAGACAAAACGATTTACTAAATGAATAAATATTCGCAGTGTTATATGCTGCTAATTTTATTTAAGATGAAATTATAGTTAACCAAACTAAAATTTACTAAATACCAAGACCGGGAAATTGAGGTTTCTGTTGTGCACATATCGTGCAATGGAAGTAGTTATGCGATGGCATTGAGTCGTACGCTAACTTGCACCAGCTGGCTAGATTAATCCCTCTCCGGTACCGATTCACACTGAATACACTCAAATTAGTTCGGATCGAAATCTAAGCTTGTTGATGAGGCCATGGCAAATCCAGATAGGTTGGAGGACATGATGTACTTTATCGAAAAGTCGGACGTTGTCATAAAATTAGTGATCGGTTTGGGAGTGGGTGGGGTTGAATCTACATGTCATTCAAAATCACACAAGGAATCTGTTTTGCAGTATTGAATATGCAAAATTCTCGCCTCCAAATTCTAACCTTTAAATGCTGCTGGATAGCTACAAGATATATGGAATCACGTCACAATTAATAGTTCCGGTTCAGTACGAATGTAGTCCCAGTCTATGTTAGAGCATTTTTTCCTGTCTCCTTTTGGTGGTGATACAAGAGTTAGATTTAGGCATTCTTGGTATGGATTTTAAGGCAATTGTCTATTCTTTAGAATATGAGCTTATGGTGTGGTTGTCTGTGAGTGTTTCTGAGACAGTGTACAGTGAGCAATAAGGTCTTCGTGATGATCCGGAAGTGAAATCTGTGTTCCATTGCATGGTGTTTTGTTTACAAATCAGCCTCTCAAAAAAATGCAGGTCAACCCTTCACAAGAACTTCACCGTGAAGTCGTCTTTGAAGGTATTTTAGATTAACATATGATTTGTATTGATTGTCACACAGTGGAAAGTTCAGTACTGAGAAACAAATGTAGAGAATATATAGTAAAATTAATTGTGTTCTATAGCAGCAGGTGAGTTTTACTGATGTCTAAAACGCTTGACTTTCAGACACAGATCTTTAAATTAGCGCAGTAGTAGTTTTCATGTTGAAGTGTTAATTCTTACATTTTCCACGTGTTTCAAAGATATGTAGCGAACTCGTTTTCCAAACGTTTTGAAGCCGCCATAATTATACGCCTTTTAGAACTCGAATTTGTTCTATATTTAAGCTATAATCGCTGCAGCGGCGCGAGTTCTGCCTTGTAATAATAATAATAATAATAACCGCGTCATCGCCATCGCTGTCATCATTATTGATGTCTTCGTGGTCATGTTACTATTAGTATTCTACTAATGCACTACTCCTGCCTGTACTTTTGTTACCTTCAACTAGTATGTATTATCGTCTTTCACTTTAACGCATTTCTACAACAATCATCACCGTCATCGCTTCTATTACCGCTGCCACCTCTCTCTTCTACATGGATCAACATACTGCCAATTTACTACTGCAGCTCATTCGATCATCACAGTTTTCTTTGTTTATTTATGCTTTCTATATTGTTACTTAGTCTGGTGCTCACTTCTCCATTTTACAGTCTCCATTTGCCACAGAAAGAATCGCGAGACTAAACAAGAATAAGTCGTTTTGCATATAGCTTCCCTTTTGTTTTGAAGAACTTGAGTACAAGAAGCTAAGACCAACCCATGCTCGTCCTGTAGCGCAGAAAAAAAGAGAGAAAGTAACTTTGTGGCTAAGAGCCCAATAAGTCAACCATCAATCTGAGATGTTTATTTTAGATGCGAGATGATTTCTTCAAAGCAAAGCCTCTAGAGTAGATCTCATAAATCGCAATGTGATACATTTAGTTCTGTTAGTTCATTATAAACACTGACCACAAACAATATTTGATAAAATCAATACGACAGTTGTTAAGCCTCAGTTCACTTCATTCATTATCGTATCTCCAAATTACAACGTTTTCATGAAATAGAACAACAAATGACAGTAAAATATAGATTCAGTTTTACAAATACACAAGTCATTAAAATCCGCACATCATAACAAATAAAAACGACTGGCCCTACCTTAAGCGCGTGGCACATAGCTATTGGTCCATGGGTGACTGCTTCTTACAGCAAATTACGGTATTTATAAAGGAGATAGTCGTTACACTAATAAGGACAGCGAGGTTAAATATAAGGCCTCTTTTAATAAGATGACATTTACTTTCCTCCATGGTCTCACACTAGTGTTTTCTATGACACACCCTTACTTTCCTACATGGTCTCACACTAGTGTTTTCTATGTCACACCTTTTAGCTTTGCTGACGTAATTGTTATATTGATTTTAGTGCATATTTATTTCAATTGAGAAAAGGCAAGATTGTGATCTGAAGTATGGAGACTTCCTTTAAAAATATGGAAGAAAAGATAGTTTTGTAGTCTAACTCGACTAGAATAGACATTTGGGTATTTCTATATGTAAGAAGATTTTTGTATCGTTGGATTGCATTAACATTTGTATTTCTATATCAATGAAATTGTTACACCATACACGGCTTCAAGCTCATTTTAATAATTAGTGACATTTTGAATGCACAAAAGAAATTCACATCCCCACTTGAATGGTTGAAATTAAAATAATAAATAGTAATGTCAGCACAGGCAACAAGCAAAAGTATGAGGCACTCGCCCTTCCTGCAATGTAAGAGCACGAGATTATACTTGCCGTTGCATAAATAGGCTATTGTGCATGTTCACGTTTTTAGGCACTCATCATTCATTTTAAGCATCACATTTTTATAAAAGTTAGTGTGAACTATTATTCTTTGCTATTGATTTCATTTTACTTTTAGTGTTTTTTAGTTTTTGTCCTTGACAATGTGACTATATTCTCCGCTTTCTCTTCAGTATTTCTCATCTGGTGTTCGATATGTATGCTCAATCCGATACGGATGCTCAGTCCGTATTTGCGTGTCGCACACCCAGGATGGAACTATTTAAGTGTTTCACTGAATATCTACTTATTTGTATATGCTGACCTAGATTTCATCTACAGACTTTAAGTCTGGATTTATGTCTACATATTATCAACGTGACTGGATGAAAATGAAGTCTGATTTAAGTCTGACCATTCAAAATATATTAAGTCATAACATAAACTTGACGACATGCTGATGAAACTTTGGCATGATGAAAATAAAATACAATATGAACTTTTCGGTAAACATGATGTATAAACGCCATCAAAACTTCTTTTCTGACTTGTCCCTCGATATGCAAATTTGTCTTTTCGTCAGAGCGATACAGGGAATTGGTAATATTCAAACGTATAGTGGATGATATTTGACGCAAGAATGCTTACTCATGTTCCCCGTTCTGACAAAAGACACTGAGTATCCTATGATCAGTCAGTTTTCATGTTATGTACTGTTCTTTCGTTAAAATAGGTGCATCAATGAGTTATGGTGGTCTCGCCGTCAAACAAGAAATTGCTGTTCTATTGTAAAAGGATGAAATTGACAGTGGGAGAAAACGTTTTGGTGAAGCACGTTTGTTACCCGCTGTAGACTTGGGTTAACCATACCTTCCTTTGACAAATTCTTTATTACAAATTCTTTTCAAAGGTTTCCATAGTTGCCTAATTCATTAATGAGATACACCTGTTCCAAACGCTCCAAACCATATGTGTACATATATCCATTACTTGCATGCTTTAGGGATATATATATATATATATATATATATATATATATATATATATATATATATATATATATATATATATATATGCCACAAATAAAAAACATGGCTTTTAAAGTGTTGGTATAAGCAATTTGAAATACCAGTACTAATGGTATGTCAAATTGTGATAGGCCCATAGCGCAATAATACGCATATATAAACATTCTCGCGACCGTGTGCAGTTGATTCTAGATCAATGATGAATTTCCACACATTAATCATTAGTGACGTATGAAAATAACTATACAAAGTATTAATAATCCCAGTTTTCTAAATGAATTTAATAGTGTACACATTTTGTTCGCAATCCTTTCTGCTTTGTGTTCCCCCTCCCCTCTCATGCATAACGGACAACTACGCAGAAATGTGGAGTAAGAGAGAAAAGAATTTGAGCTGGATATAAACCTTGAAATAGAAATTACTCCAAATAACCTACAAGAATATGGCTTAAATGTCATGTTATTTTTAATGTATGTGGTATATATATATATATATATATATATATATATATATATATATATATATATATATATATATAGAGAGAGAGAGAGAGAGAGAGAGAGAGAGAGAGAGAGAGAGAGAGAGAATTTTATGGTCAGTGGTACTATTAATAAAGCAGAATAATGACTTAGATCAACTATTAAAATATTTTAATTACCTCTTGCTGGTTCGTCATTTCACTTAGTTTCTATTCTACATTAATTTCCATGTGCTGGTATGTGAATGGCTAATCGTTCATATGAATGGCGTAGCTAACCAAGCGTTTGTAGTGCTCTACTTTCATTATTAAAACCATCTTTCATGTTTAAATCATAAGTGTATATTATATTGATTTAATCAATGTGAAGAAAAATAGAAACTAAAAAAAGAAAACAATCAACTTATCATTATGCAAAGGTGATTTTGAATAGCCATAAAAGGCATAGAACTACATTTTGTAGCGGGCACACTCGGGCATGTGAGGAGTTCATTCACTCGGTCAATACACAGCTGCCTGTAGTGAATCTTAACTCCGTTCAAAGGGCAAATATATGCATATATATGTGATATAAATAAAATATATGTATAGTAAGTCCGTTGTATCGATGATATATCACTCGTTGTATAAATTTTTCAGTAAAAGGAAACTCGGCAAGCCTTGTTTCCTTTTAATGAAAAATTTACACATCTCGTGGTATATCATTGATACAGCGTACATACTATAGATATATATATATATATATATATATATATATATATATATATATATATATATATATATATATATATATATATATAATGAGCTGGTGCCAGTAAAGAGGTTTCCATTTATGAAGTCCTATAGGGTTATAAGCAAGATGTAGCCGTCACAAACTAGTCATGAGTTGTTGAACGTTTATAATAAAAGACCAGAAGTGAAATATTTTCCCTAATCCATTGGAAAATTTTGAGTCATTTATGCTTGCTTCTGCTAATACGTAAAGTCAAAGATAATGAACATAACTTAATACGGTATTAAAATAGTTTGTAATTGTGACATATCAGAAGGTTCCATACAACAAAGCAAAACACAAGTGTGACGTAGCTGGGGGGTAGAATTTATAGTAGAGGTTTAATGTTTTTCTCTTTTGACATTGCGCATGCTCCATACGCTGTATATCCGTAACTTTCTAAAAGCACATATTTCACATGTAATTTGTCTCTGGCTGCGCGGATGACATGATTTTGATAACTATATTATGATAACAGAAGTCTCTTCAAAACAAATATAGGGAGGGAAAATAAGTTCGTCTGTTAACTGCGTGTGCTGGGATACATTTTGGGTGGCTAACTAGTGACACTTTGACATCGCACCTTTTGGACGACTCTGGAGTAATAAATGAAAAGAAATAATAGGTTGAGTTCCCTTTTCAAACGTACTCAGCATGTAATTTTCATGGAAAAATAATATAAAATAATGGATGAGAAATATTATAAATATAGTCAACAAAGATGGTCATTGTGTCTAGTTCCAAATGGAAAACAACGATTGCAAAGTTCAATGTTGACTCTAATTAATACTTCTTGTCACTTCGTTTATGTTGTTTTCTCTGTTCCAGGTACACAGAGCATATTCATTACGTGGGTCAAAACAATAATTTTTTGTTCTTAAGGTCTCTTTTAACACGTGATGGTAGCTTTGTTTGGGTCAAGAGTTAAACATTTATAAAAGCTAGATTTCTTTATATGGACACAAAACGCCCTGACTTCTTGCCATGCTCGAAATTAAGTTCGAGAGAAAAGTCTATTATTAGACACCTAAGGGATTTATTAATGGACGTAACACTATCGACATTTGAACTTTCCGATATAAGTAAAATTCTAATGTTAATTCATTTTAGGTCACAGCAGACGGGTCTATGTAGAATTGTCAGTTAGCAAGAATAACATATTCCTTTGTGATTTATGGGAATAAACGTAATACAGAAGTTCTTTTCGTTTCAAGAATTTAATTTTTCTTGAGATGAAACAAAACAAATATCCCGGTTAGAAAGAAAATCCCTGGTTCCCCTACGCCATTCCTCAAGAATTAAATAATCAGTCCCTACGAAACTGAAGGAAGCTTGCTACTATTGAAATGAGTAGTACAACAGAGAAACGTCTTTCTTGCCAATGAAAACTAGCTTAGAGATTTCTTTATAGAAACTGGTGTCATCATATGTTATTCTTTCGAGGAATCACAGACAGTTAAATAGTATACCTTGATTTTCACATTGATCTTATAAAGAAAAAGGCATGTCTCCTTTGTAATTGAGAAAACTTAATAGGATATCATTACGAAATCTTCTTGTCCAACAGCGTAGTACAAATTATATAGAAGGAATGATACGAGAACGAATTATGCAAGACCTATTTCCGCAAACCTTAAGGTGTGTATGGAGGCAAAACTAAATTGAATTTAATACGTGTATTTACATCCCATAATGTTGGGCCTACTTATCGACACCAATTTCGTAATTTGAAATAACCGAAGCGTGATATTGAGTCAAGAATTCTGCCACTCCCTCCCGTCCAAACTGACATTATAAAAGCCAACTGACTATCTCTGAACAATGAAGTTTTGTTATTTTGTACTATCCCAGTTAGATTTATTTATTTTATCTGTACTTTGAAGCACACCTTAAGTATGTGGGTGGGAAAAAAAATCTTCAAAATATATAGTGCACAAGAGAGATCGGCAAATGAAGAAAACTACGCCAACTCGTTTTCTTCTCCATTGGATTAAACGGTGTTTCCAATTTTAATGTCACGGATACCTCTAAGGGATATCGGCTTGCATAGAAATCCTAACATTCCAGGTACATCAGCTCAACATTTGGTCTGGCCGTACACATTTTTCCCTGTGACATTTGATGGTCGTGATGGGATCAGCCATTTTACAATTTCTCGGATGTGATAGTCTTTTACTCTGAGTTTGAATAGAGTCGTTGTGGAAATCACGAAAATGTGTTACGAATCGTCTGATCAGATCCATTAGTCGAATGCCCTCCTAGAGTTCAGGAGATCCGGATTTGATCCCAGTCCGGCAATGCACATATTTCCCTGTGTCACCCGAAATATTTGAAACTACGAAATCACTTTTGCTTCAGACATTGTTAAAAAGGCCATATTAATCATAGCCTAGTTTGAAAATCTTTGTAAATTCTATGTTTCACAAATGTCGCGTGCATGCGATATTCCCATCCGACCAATTTTCCTGGTAGGAATTCTAGTGATAAACACCGACTCAACACCGACCTATCTAAGAATCCCAATTACTTACTACTTTTCTGATTTGGTTTGGTTACAAACAGCAACGTAATTAAACTAATTAATGCCGACGCAAACTGAGTAACCTGTATTCCCCAAGGACAAAATATTGCATGCGGCACGAGCTGATCCGATGGTAGGATGCTAATCTGCACCATTTCGGCCGCCAATGCATCCGTTGAACTTCTTTGCCACATTGTCTACTTTCTGGATCTGAGCAAAGTAAGAACGATCTGATGATTCATCAAGAACCTGCCTCCCTGTATAGTGTTCTTTTTTTATAATAACTTAAAACTATCCAACGTTATTAAACTGTTTATACCCTACACGTTGAGAAAACTCGCAGATCAAGGAAGTCGTGCACTCTCTTTATTGCGCTACGGATTTTCTATGTTATCTTTTTAAAGAACAGTTGCAATATATATATATATATATATATATATATATATGGGTATATATATATATATATATATATATATATATATATATATATATATATATATATATATATATATATATTTGTGTGTGTGTGAGATTCGGATTTTTAACGAAACAATATTTCAGTCATATCGCTACGATGTCTGCAATGTGGCAGATTATAGTTATGTCTAGCACTGGGGCCTCTTGCCGCAGACATGTAGCGTCATGTCCCACTCAGTCACATTATCCTGACACCAGGCCGACCAGTCCTAACACAAACTTCTTAATGCTGAGCGCCAAGCGAGGTAGCTGCTAGTACCATTTTGAAAAGTCTTTGGTATGACTCGGCCGGGGTTCAATCCCGCGACCTGCCGCATCTGAGGCGGACGCTCTAACCACCAAGGCCAACTGTGCGGTCAGTTGGAATACAATAAAAGTTTCCTATATACTTTACATCCATGCAAAGTAATAATGATCATATCAACATACTTTTTCAATGTACTGTAGTATACATCGTTGTTAAGGATTGGAATAAAATTTAAGTGTTTAGAGAACATCAAATTCGAAACAAGGGACAAAATTAAATTTCTGAAAAGGAGCAAGTCGCCTCATGACTGGAGAAAACGTCAAGAAACGAGTCTCTCCCGAGATAGTGAAGTTGTCAAACATATAACTGTTCCTGTCTTTTAAGTACATGTCCTGAATCCGAAAAAGAGAATATCATGTTATTCTAGGCAGAAAAGTCCATTTAACGACAGTCTGCAAAAGACATGGAATTACTAAGGCGGTGGGAGTGTCTTTATTGTCATTTATTCGGTCGTACATGGCATGGGGGTATGTTGGTATGAGAGAGAGCTTTTGTAACATGCATGATCAATGCTGTTTCCCTGCTGCTGGACAGAGAAATGTTAACATAGTATCTAAAGTTGTTATTTCATGTACTGCAACCGAAAGCCGCTGTTCAGGTAAATCCCTGTCCAGGTCTACGTTTCGCTGAATGCACTCCAACTAGTTCGGATCGAAATCTGAGTAGGCCTAATTATTGACTGGCAATGCTAAAAATAGGTAGAGTAAATAGCGTACTCGATTTGAATAGAAGGCGTATTTTACTACGCAAATATTGGCCGGTTGTCACGGCGTTCAATTTACGTGTGACTCAAAATCATATGAGGGTCATTTTTCACAAAACTTCATATACACAAATTATGCCGTCAAAATTATAACCTCTTGTTGCTGGATTGCTACGAGTGGGTCTCACACATTTCAGGTAAGATTTACTAATATCAATAATGCTTTAAATTTTAGACTAACCTTTTAATTTGGCGGAATATCATTTTATATTGAAGTGAAATATAATTACAAGGATAATTTTTAAAACTTTTCAGTGTTAATTTCTTGAAATTTTCGTGTATTTTAAACATAGGGGCGAACTCGTTTGGAAAAATTCTCGACACCTCCATACATTACACACTCTTTAGAAACCGTTTCCTTGCTATATTAAAACTTATAATCGTCACAACAACGCGAATTATCCTTACAATAATAATAATAATAATAATAATAAAATAACTGTCATCATTTTCACTGTCGTCGTCATCATCGTCGATGTCGTCATATTACTTCAAATATTCGACTAATGCACTACTAATACTGGTACTTCTGCTAGTGAACTAAGTACCATGAAATGTTTTGTACCACGGTACATCGTGGTATTTTTAAACATACTGTGATAGTACCACGGTATACAGCAAAGATAATAGGTACCCGCAATTTAAATTCTGGGGCAGTGGGCTGCCACTTATTTTTCTTAAATTTCCATTTGTCAATTGCTGGAACGAATTTCTAGCTCTGACGTAGAAGAAAATAACATTATATAATATCCATTGTCCCCAACCCCAAGAAATTAAATGGTTATTACCGTATAGTATATACATTTGCTATGTGTGTGTTAAAAATTGTTGCGTACGTTGTTACGTGTAGGCTCGTACAATAATAACAAGAGAAAAGGGTGAAGTCAACAAGCTTTGTATATTTTAACAAAATAATTTATTTCCCTGGAAAATAGGACTTACGGTTTGTGAATATAATCCAAAATTTAATCCTAAGAATGAAAAATGCAAGTCCTATCACTAAATAGTTCTATTAGAATCCAGGTTCGAATCTCGACGACGTTCCAATATGGAAGGCGATGACGTCAGATGTGGTCCTTGTACAAATAGCAACAATTCCTCAATTGAATCACAGTTTATGTTTCCGAATAATTCCAGAATAAATTTCCACTGAATTTCTTTCTCCCAGAATTTTATAAAACAGTACAGTCGTTTGGTTCTCTAGAGAAGAAATTATTAAATTCCAAAACAAATGAACTTCAAAAACAATCTGGTTTCAACAATAAAAACCTATCCAGCCTTCAAGGTTTCAGAAATACAACTGACTGACAAGGGCTCAGAAAGGGTATTATATCCACCCGAATTATCATCCCGTTCTCGCGAGATAGATTACGTGGTCTCTTAACATTTAAACAACGCAATAGGAAAAATGTAATCTGTCACGTAGCAAGAATCCCTATCTACTCTCATTCTGAAATAATTTAAAAATAAAACATTGTTTATTCAGACTAGACGAAATGACCTTGGCAATAGCCAATCGTTTTCGCGTAGCGCTTACAATACCGCGGACCAAGGTGAACTAAAAATATTGCTCATGTAACACGTTTTACGTCATAGATAAACAACATTACTAAAAGAAAATATCGAATCCCGTGAAAATAATCATTACAATAAAATGTAATGAAACAAAAATAAAATAAAAAGAGTTTTAAAACTAACACACAAGCAATTTAATTATATATACGTAACAACGTTGTAATGTTAAAACTGTAACTAAAGTGGGATGATTAAGCTCACACTACAGCTAACACCCTAGAAAAGACATTGTTTTTGGCACTAGAGGGCTTGCTGATAAAGAAAGACACTTAAACCTACAATTTACTAGTACATTATTGATAAAATAGGCAAGGAAACTTTGAGTGGGATGCCAACACCCGGGCAAGGTATTCATCAGAAAGGGCCATTAAACATAAAACATAATTTGTCAACAAGTAAGTAAAACTATTTAGTGCACTTGAGAAATTAAGTTAAACTTGAAACTAATTAAGTTAAACTTGAAACTGAAAAAAAAACCTCCTCTGCTGTAAATCATACGATTATTCGCAGCCTTACAAAGGGATTCATTTACTAAGCACATTAATACACGCTATTAAATAACTAATATGAGAAATTTTTAAATCCGAACTTTTCCAAAAGTTGGATTTGGCCCGAATATCTTTCACAATATCCCACATGGCCATCACGTCGGTGACATGTAATTAAAGGATAATTCATATAATTATAATTGTAATATTCAAAATTAATTTGTAGCAAGTACAAGTGTTTTTTGTTACAATATTATAGTACTATTTTGGTTATAAACATGAATTTAAATTCCTAACAAGATTG
>JAECUM010054895.1:0-26086 GCA_016617855.1 Megalonaias nervosa
GTCACCTCTGCGGTTTTCTCTAACACAGGCAGAAGTGGTTTTGTTGTCTCTGTAATTGGTTTAAATAATTGTTTTGTATCCTCCTCAAACTCAACTTGAGATTCCTGTCGTTCTTGTAATTGTTGCTTGACAGCATCACGAACAGGTAAATATTTTCTAATTGCTTCTAGTCTTTCTCGTGCTAATCTAGCTGAGTGTGGTTCTCCAATACTCATTATTAAATAATATTTATAATAGATATTTAATTGAATTTGAAATCACCAAAAATACTTAATAAAACGCGATAACTCTGCTCCTCCTCTGCTAGATAATTATTTCCCCTTTCTATGTATGTCTGTATGTATGCATGTTTGTCTGTATTTTAATTTATCAAAAATAATCAGTAGATCCTAGCGGTTACCCTTCAATGGGGCCCCTCGATAGCCTGTGTGACTTTCATGGGGTCCTTACATTGTCATTCTCTCTCTTATGACGTATTATGCGGCACGCCCATGTTCTGTTTCTTTTGGCTAACACCCTTTCTGGATGTTTATTTGGGGTTCTTCCATGGGGCAGAGAGCTCAAGGCATGCTACTGATTATTTTGGGGGGGGGGGCAAATTTGCATAGACACACCTCCCGGCGAATTTCTAATCGACGAAAGCGAAATATTAGCAATTCAGAAGGCTGTCTAGGCATTGCGATTTCGATAAAACCCCTACGAAACCCCGGGGTAGAATCCAAAATAGAATCCGACCACGAGATACGTGGTGGTTTATCGAAATCTCAGGGGATGCCTCCCCCCCCTACTTATTAAAAGATATGGGCGACCCGGGGACCCGAACCCATCTCGGCGAGATCTGGGGTCGAACCGCAAACATCAGTATTAAAGTTTCCAACAACTTTAACATTGAGCTAACGAACTCGACTACGAATATACGTTTTAGAAATTATTATATGTGATTATTGTGCAATAGCATTTGATATCTGATTTTACAAATAAATAAATATTTATAATTTTATTAAGATATTTTGCCATTATATATATGAACCGATTAAAATGTATTATATTTAAAATTAAAACACGGAAATAAACTGCACACAAATACCTATCTCCGGGGAGATATCCGCGGCGATAAACACAGCTATTGTTTGAACTACCACACACGTCCTTGAAAAATCGGTACGCATACCTATCTCAGTACATGTAAGCAGCAGGAAGGGTGAATGACCACATGTGTGTGTAAGATAACAGCAGACAAGAGGGGAAGAGGATATGCGCGGTATGGCAGTCGAACAGACCACTTACCTCAATTATCACTAAAATTTGGCTTAATTATAAGAGTGGTCTGTTCACCCTTCCTTGTTAACGATTCTTTTTTAAATCGAATAGCAGCAGGCAGGGTGAATGACAAAAATTGAGTGACCCGGTAAGTAAACTAAACGCACTATAACACAAAAAACAAAAATGTCAAAAATAGTAACAAAAATGAGCTAACTAAAATGATTTATTATCCGTTTTTTCAATCTATACGGTAATAATATTGTTAGGAGGGTTCGGTTTATCATTATTGACCTTATTTTTCAGCCCCTGTAGGAACCTTTATTTTTGTAAAATAAGGTCTCGTACAAAGTGGTCTGTTCACCCTTCCTGCTGCTGAAGTATATTTGAATAGCTGTCGACTTACAGATTGTCGAAGTAATACTAATTTCGACAAACCTGTGCCGCCTAAATGAGATCGACTTAATGAAAATCAACCTGACGGCTCTGGACGAAATAATTTTCGACAAAATCAATTTTACGCTATGATTGTCCAAAATACGTACCAGCCCGGTCATTACAAAGAAATAACTGTCACGCGAACAGCACGAGAAAATTTCGACCATTTGTTGACTATCGCTTGATCGATCACAAAAAAAAAAACAACAAGGGCATGAAAATTGCAGTATATATACATTAGAAAGTAAGAGAGAAGTTTCAGTTGAAGACATCACAGGCAAACTTTAACTGCGTTCATTGAGAATCAGATATTATACCAATGATTCATATGCTGATCAACGTGCGCATGATTTTTCAAGAAACATCGACGTGGCCTGCGATGACAAAGACGTTGTTCTGTACTATATGACTCCAGAAGCAGGTGATTTTAACTGTCGATTCTAGAATAACCAACATGAACGTGTTTTAGCACGAATTAGGATCACTTGATGAAACAAAACAAACCATCCGCAGATTCAGCTGTATCACCCAGATCAGATTTGCTAGAATTAAATTAGAACCAGATCAGAGATAACCGCTGACTGTCAAGGGAATCAGTGATCTTATTGTCGAACATATAAATACGTGGAATTACATCTACGCATTCGTAACTTAATAGTACCCAAAAAGACAGACCTAGCGATGTCATTTGGTTATGCCTTTTGTTCTGTGGTTGTTGAGGAAAATAACTCCAAGAAATATTTCACCAATCTACTCATGAAATCCATGTGTTCGACTGAGCATTATTGCGATTCTGACACGAGCGTTGCAAACAAAATCCCACACTAAACCCGACAGTAAATATTTCGACACTTTCAAGGAATACGTGATGCGTGGAACAACTCACCGTGGCAGAACCTAACGGCGAGATTTGTTAATTGTTTTTCTAGGGAAATAAATTATTTGTTAAATTTTACAAAGCTTGTTGGCTTCACTCTTTTCTTTGTTACTCTTGTACGAGCCTAGACACGTAACACAAGTCAGTTACTTGATTGCAAGCAGCAAGTGTTTTTCATCACAAGATGTTTGTTAATTAGTCAGGGAGTATGAGTACAGTGGAAAGGATTTGTGGACTTGTTCCAGACATCTCGTTTAAAAGATAAACTCTCCTGAATAGAAAATATAAACAATACTGTATTGATACCTCTTTTGTAACAAGTCATATTTGATATACAGATATAATTTCATCTTCGCTAGCCAAGGTTCCGATATATTGACCCTATCTACACCTTGGAGATCGAGCAGATATTTATGTGCTTCGGGTCTGAATTTCATTGGATGCGTCAGCAAGCCACCGCATCGAATCAAACTTAAGTTGTTCGAATTTGTGCACTATTTCTACATGATCGAGACAAGGGGAGCACTTAACTTGAATGGACTCATAAATAAGCAAATATACATGTAAAGGCTTGTCTCTTCTACGTAGTCATACATTCGATGTTAAACTTGCAAAGTATTCATGTGAAATTAATTGCCTCCACCAGTTTGGGGCTATATACAATGCACCTCTGCTACACGCTATTAGTTAGTTTGCATTAGATGCTAAGGGTGGCAAGTCATGCAATCCAATAGATGTCTCTGGGACACTAAAATATCTTCTCAATATGCCAAAGTGTAGATATGGTTTTGGCTAGCGAAGATGACATAACTTTAACTGCGGGAAACAAATATAAAAAAACCTATGCAATGAGGTTGAAGCCTCTTGAAAAAATGAAAAATATTAAGCACCTAAAATCTAGACACAATGTGAGAGAAATAAACATTTATACTGCACAAAAGATGGTTTGAAAATAAACAAGTAAGATCCTTCTGCAAAGGGAATACTTCATCAGGAATAAGATTACGCTTGTTTGGCACGAAAGTAACAAATTGAATTTGAGACTGCGTGTCACAATTTTACAAAGATGAGCTATGATGTATTTGATCGTAAGATGACTGTTATCAGGCCATACACTATGGCCATGTAATCGGAACGAAAGACGATGTTGTTGTTTTCCAATGCATTGGTTGTCCCAGAGCCACGCCGCTAATGCTATGGAATACTGAAGTGTTAATATGATACCGTTTTTAAACGCTGCACCCATGCATAGGAAAACCATTGGAACTGAAATAAGGCACGAACAATTTTGGAATATCCTGCATAGGTATATTAGAATGAAGTTCATGATTTTAGAGAAACTGGAAGTTTCCATGAAAATGTTCTTACCAGACCAAACCTGTTACATTGAAATAATTTGTTTAAAATACATCGCAAGCCTTCTATAAAGGACTAAAAAATGAGCGCCGAACTTCAGTATTCGATAAAGTTACATTCATCATAATTGAAAGGACCCTGTCAAACAAAATCCAGCAAAGGATGGACCAGGGGTCAAACTATTATAGTTTTGGATGTGTCTTCAGTTTCAGCGTAAGCAATAGGAGAACCCATCACATATTACTTTATAAAAAAAAATATCTTTAAACAGTTCAAGGAATGTGGCGGTGTTGCAGTGTCAGAGATCGAAGAGTTAACGGAGTTGTTTGCTAAGAAAGATATATAATGTAGAAGTCGGGCAATAAATGGATCTA
Source organism: Megalonaias nervosa (assembly GCA_016617855.1). Taxonomy (NCBI): domain Eukaryota; kingdom Metazoa; phylum Mollusca; class Bivalvia; order Unionida; family Unionidae; genus Megalonaias; species Megalonaias nervosa. Next base: position 4,306 of record JAECUM010054895.1, read on the forward strand.
ATGGGGAAAGAGGGACGGGCTCTGCTATTCAATCAAGAAGTGATTTTGAAATGTGTTGATTACACTGTCTGCATAAATAATTATCCATGGTTCGAACAGCCACAGAGTTATTTTTTTATTTAAAAAAATAGATTTGCAGGACATCCAAGGGTTTTCCAAAAGATTTTTCTCTTATGGAAATTTAATCTTCTGCATATGTTTGTTAACTACCGGTGTTGTGTGTCACTTCCACCACATTTTATCAGATTTTATTTATTTATCTATTATCTATTATTGTTGGATAATAAATACATTTTTTATATTCCAAACTGAAAAGGTGATAACGTTTTGTGAACCCTCTGATACATTCAATTTGTTTTGGAAAACGTTCAAAGAGTTTTTCAACAAATTCAAAGATAATTCAAGGATAAAACCAACTCTTTGAAAGTCAAGGAATTTTTAAAGTTGCACGAAACATGTAGTGTAGACATGATTTATGATGATGTGGCTGTATGTTTTACTTACAATACCCAGACAGAAACCCACTTTAAATCCAGTTATTAACGTAGAGACAAATTTCGCATCATAATATAGTGTTGTAGTTTGGTCGGAATAAAGATGTATAACTACTCATTATTCTGTGAAACGATATGGGGCAGGGTTTATTTTCAAGTGCTCGCTTATGGTCTGAGCAGATTATTTTTCTTATATTTTTTGGAACAGGAGATGTCACAAAGGGTAAAACGGTAGAGGTTTTGACATTTGTGGTTTGAACAGGAACCCCTAGTTGAAAAGTCGTTCAGCAGCCTCCATATTAGACAGGATGACACATACCTCTTTACAGAACTTTCCTTGGTTTTACAAAACGGCTGATTTAGAATATAAGCCTCTTGCGTCGCACGGCGAACTTTATAAGACTCTTGCCACGCAAAGAAGTTATAAGGCATATAGAGTTATAAACCTTTTGCCGCGCAGGGCATCTGCAAGACATCAGGAGCAAGGAATTTCTTAGGCAAATATAAATTGATAGATTGATAGACAGAGAGGCCAAAAGCTTGAAATCGTTTTAAATTGGAATATAAAAGTAACAAATTTTGAAAGGAAGAAGCATATAACAAGAAATTACGGGAATATCAATTAAATGCACATCGTGAGAAAGGCACGCGTATTGATATTTAGGCATAAAATCTACTGGATATGGTCAATGAAAACATATAATAAGATGGTGGATGCACGGCGTCAACCCCAACGAAATAAGATAGGTGGGTACACACAGTCAATCCCAATGAAATGATGCAGGTGGGTGCACACCGTCAACTCCAACCAAATAATGTAGGTGGGAGCACACCGTCAACCCCAATGAAATAATTTAGGTAGGTGCACACCGGTAAGCCCAATGAAATAATGTTCGTGGGTGCACACCGTCAACCCCAATGAAATAATGTAGGTGGGTGCACACCGTCAACCCAAATCAAATAATGTAGGTTGGTGCATACCGTCAACCCTATTGTAAACTAAATAAGTTGGAGAACACCATCAACCCAATGTAAGAGGTTAGTGTTAGGACTGGTCGGCCTGGTGTCAGGATAATGTGACTGTGAGGGACATCATGCCACATGTCTGCGGCATGATGCCCCAGTGCTAGACATCACTATAAACTGCCACATTGCAGACATCGTAGCGATATGACTGAAAAATTGTTAAACCTACGTTAAAAATCCAAATCACAACACAAATCACAGCAACCCAATGTAAACAAAATATTTAGAACACACCGTCAACCCCATCGTAAATAATATAAGTGGGACATGCTGTTAATTCCAACGTAAACAAATGTGCAGGGATACACGATAAAACCCAATGAATAAGTGGGTGGACACCAATAGTCCTAATGAAAAGAATATTAAGTCGAGGCACACAATAACCCCAATGAAGAGAACGTTATAGATATTTCCCGAATGATGTCATCAGCCGCCACATTTGTGGTCAGCGAGCAGATTTACCGTAGACTTTATATAGTGTTTGAAAGTTGAAATAAATTCATTCACTCTCAAGATACTTTAACGAAAATTACATATATAAACAGAATGCAAATCAAGCTGTTTGTCAGTATCTATATTTCTGATATTTAAGTTGACTTTTCTTCGGTATGCCTTGTAAAAATATTAAAGTTTGGTGATTGCATATAGGAGAAACTGCCAGGTTGCCCATCGTCCAGGTAAAATGGGCCGAATATCGTCTGCTAGTGACCTGACCGGGAAGCATCTATAGGCGACACACAGTCAACACTAATGTAAACAATATAGGTGAATGTACACAGACAACCCCAGTAAGTAATTGTGGTATACAGTGAATCCCAAGGAAAATAAGTTGTCTAGGACACACAGAGAACCCCAGTGCAAATAATGTAGGTGTGGCATACAAGTAACCCTAATGTAATAGTTTGGAGAGGGGTGTGAATAGTCATTCTTAAATGTGAACAAACTAAGTGGTTTCAGTCAGTTCCCATACCAGTAATGTAGACGAGGGAGTAGTAATAGTAAACAAGAATTCTAGCTCAGAGACCCCCATCCCCCTCCGAAACCCTTGTATGTTGACATTTGTCAGCTCAAAATAATGACTTTCATATATTCTGACAAAATATGTTTTGTCGGGGTAAGGGGGTCTTTGATCTCGAAACACCTTGTTTACTATTACTACTATAACCGTCATGTTGAATTTAAATCATTTCATATAAAAATAAATATTATTATCTGAATAAATCATGAATGAATCAGAATCAGAATTAAAAATAAAATAAATCATGAATGAATCAGAATAAAAATAAAAATAAATATCATAATCAGAATAAATATTATTATCTGAATAAATTATGAATTTGAAAATAAATTAAAAAACAGCAAAAGAGGAGTACATCATGATCGAGTTGATGATGTCGGATATATATCTTTTTGGGTAATTGTTCTATTTCTTTTCTCATTGCAATTGTTGGATCTCTCAGCGCGATAGGGGTAATAAAAACGCCCCCTAAGCGAACCACGGGCGCTTTGAGGTTCAGGGGTGCCAGGCAAGTTACACCTGGAATTATAGTTTTTTATTGCAATCACCCATACACAAGTATATATCTCATCATCAACTGCCCGCAAGCGCCCACTCCCCAATTATAATAGCATCTGTCGCCGAATGCAAGATAATATATCTTTAGCATTCTTCGAGACTCGAAAAGGTGGAGAGTTTCTACTAGTGGATCCGTACTCGAACGCCTTAACCCCACGGCTACCGAAGCTCTTACAAATACACTGATAAATTTAAGTATATAAATATTCGCTACCACAGTCAAATTATTTTGATAACTCTATATCCTCGTCATTTAATTTTTTAATTTCAGAAATACTTGCATGAATATTTTCGGAATTCATTATATAATAAGTATTTTCTGAATCTGAATAAAAATATTTATTATATACATTTCTGCCTGGTTGAAAATACATTGCAGTCTGCTCGCCAGAGAACATACGTACAGATTTGTGACAGTGGTGCGTGGATCGATACAACGGCTTATTAAATTACTCTTGCTCGCAGACAGGGTAATTTCTGTCTTCTGCAGTCTGGGAATATAGAACGATCGATAATGACCGTTTGTCGAAAATTAATGTCGTAATATCACACACCCTCCCCCGATTTATATGGTGGAATATTTATTTGTCAGTTCTGGAATTTCTAATCATATAATGATTGTATGCTTTCCTCACAGACGATAGAAGAGTTATTTATTCATTCTGAGGATGTCTTATTTATTGCTGTGTAACATTAAGCAATGACAAGGGAGATAATTGCTTGATTACCCTTAACTCGAAGACAGGGTTACCTCCCTTTACAATACAAGGAAGACAGACAGAGTTATCTCATTTTTTAAGAATTTCATCACCTATCCTTAAAGCATCAACAGTAGATATAAGAAATAACTCATTATTGTGTTTATACAAATAAAATTTAATTTTCCGCTAACTTTTCGATGACATTCAAATAATTCTTTAACTGGTTTAGGTCAATATTAATTTTCGTGTATTTTTCTTGACTGATCGGATTATGAAGGTTATCGTATTTTAGCATAAGCTCATCTCTCAACTTTTCATGATAATCATATTATTTGCTGTTATCTGATTTGATAAGCGAGATTTTCATCTTATAAATTTAATAAAACAAATACCTGAAATTTCATCATTAAATTCAACTGATAATTGCTGGTCATTAACAATTTTGTTCAAATTTTTCTACTAACTCCATCGGCTAATGTTAAATTTTTGAACATTATTTATAAAGTTTAGACAAAATTAATTTGCGTAGTGTCCAATACCTAATGTGTTCACGCCATCAGCACATATCTCTTATCATCAAAATTACTTAGTCCACGTTTTATAATTGTATCTGTTTCAAGTTTGTGATGATTTGTTCTGATAACATTTGTTTTAATATAATTAGTGCAGGTGTTTAGCGCTGCTTTAAAATCATCAAATTTTATACATATTTTTACATATCCGCGGGGAATACCTTTTACTTTTTTGTCAATTTATTGCCATCTAAAATTACGGCGTACATTTTACTTCTTAGTCCAACTAATTCCTTAACTGGCGCAAACATAAATTCATCTTTTATCTTGCCGATGACTTTTTTATTTGCATCATCATGAAATCCACTACTTTTTGGATAATCTGATAGATCAAATAAATTTTAATTGTTATAAATATCTTGATAAACATCCTCACATTTTATATTATAAACAAGTGAATCCGTATCAGTAAATAACAACTCCGAATCTAGCCACTGCTTTTTGGTAAAATTATAGTGAAAGTCGTACATTAGCCATTTTGATATGTCAAGTACCGCTGCACCAACATCAATCGGTTTATTTAACTTTAAATTTGTTTTTCATCGCTGTATTGCAACAAGATTTTCATTAAAGATTTTCATGGTGACAAAGCCGTCATCGTTGACTAATTTATTTCTGCGCTTTACATCATTTTCAATTTCAATATTGACTCGCTTTCTGATATTTTCCATCGTCTTATCGAACACGGAATTGTTCATTAACTTGAAAAAGTTTTTCTCAAAGTCGGTCTTAGCAATAGCACGACGTTTGATATTTAAATCAATATAATCTGCCATCCACCGTGATTGATTAAATTTTAACACGCGATGAACTTTTCTCAGAATTAGTCCAGCATCTACTGCTTGTTATAAATTTTTGTAATGTATTACGTAATTTCTTTTATTTAACAAATTTGGAATAGCTTATTAACGATCGAATTTTTTGATGTTGTCATTTCCTGTTGTTCAGGTGATAATAAATTATAATCGGTCATCATTAACTGCACAAAACGGATAGCCGTTATGTAGATCATGTAACGAACTAGGATAATCGAGATCAACTTCAACAAAATAACTGACATGTTCTGGTAAATCTTTATCAGTTAAGAAATTGATCTGGAGTTATCCAATGAAATCCACTACACCGGATTGGCTCTGACATAGTATAATCATACAAATTATGATATTCCAGATAAATAATATAATTTAACGGTAAACTTTTATCGTAATTTTTTAAGTATGCACTATTAGCTACCGCAATTTTTTTTTTATAACGCTGATTCCGCCTCGAATTCCTTTTTCAATAAAATTAAACATATCAACATCAGTTAAGAGATTCAATTCTATCCTGCTTGTTTTTAGCAGAGCATCCCATGACAATCCTGGCGCAGAATAATACCAACACGGATCCAATCCATAATTTTTATGACTAACTTTACGAAAACTCTCGAAAACATCTGCTAGTAATAATACATCTGTTTTCAAATAAAATCATGATAATCACCAAATGTCTTACAACCAAACTTATTCCAAATGTCTTGTGCATATTTGTAATCGTCATCTGCAATATTTTCATTTTTAGCTGTGAGCAAAATTTTTCTTTGTCAGGAAGAGAAGTTTCTTCAAATCTGCTCCAGTCGTCGAGATATTCATACAAAAAGACACTTTTTTTGTTAGAGAGACGTAGTCTCCACCAAAGTAACTTTCTAAATTATTGAAACTGCTACAACCTTTTACAAGCTCGTCTAATGGTGCTGCCATAAATTGCAGACTGTCGATGAAACGTAATTTGCCGAGCGTAACTGACATATATTTTTCAAAATTATTTGGAATATATTTTATTATATTATTTAATTTTAGTTTAGATTTAATTTTCTCATCCCCAAAGGCTTCGACAATGATATGACTATCATAACCACGAACGTTATGTAAAGCGACAGGAATAAAATCTTGCGCATGAAATTTCAAATTACAGTTATTATGAGCTGCTCCGCGATATTGACCGGTTGGATGACAGTGATGCGCACTTTATCGCCTGAACTTTGTTCAGGTAGAGGTTTCTCGCAGATATGACAATTAACTGCCTCATCAAAATCAACTTGTTGTTTGGATGTTATTTTATTGGAGCTGTTTTAGTAAATCTGTTGAAAATTTCATTAATATCGTCTATTATATTTTTTGGTAACCACACGGCAGGATTTTTACCTCTGTACAATTTTATTGGACTTGAAAAATTATTGTTGGCGCAACAAACTATTTTTTAAGCTGCTCCACAGGAAACATGCTATTGTATTTTTCTGGTGCTTGATTTATTTGGATCATTTTCTACGCCTGCCACAGGAACAAGTAGACACTCAAAATCAGCATAAATAACAAACGGAAGATTTAATTTATGATTATAATTTTTTCATTTTAATACTTTTCTTATTCTCCTGGCATTGTTATTTTTTGAACATTAACACAGTATTTAAGATGATCTTGCAGTTTTTCACCTTTAGAAAAACCTTGTAAACAACGGTAGCAGAAATGTTTCTTATTTTTATCTTTATTATATTGTCTGCCAACTAGGCCGTTAAAGTTTTTGATCCAAACGTAATGATTCCTATAAAACAGCAAGTTTATTGTCGATTGCGGAGCTTTTTCTGAACTATACCTTGGGTAAACATTTTCACGCTCGTCAAGACAAAATATATTAACTGAAATATTATTTTGCTTTTCAATCTTTGGCATTTGATTTTCTGCAACTGGAAAGTCAATACCATTAAAATTTAATTTTGATACGTGACTAAAATATTTGTCGACGCGATCAGCATTTTTTTCTGCTGGAAACATTGCAGAAAGAATAGCCCACTGGAAACATTTGTCATCAAAGTTCTTTACGTTTATAAAGCATTTTTTGTTTTTAATTTTTTGAGGGAGATCAACGTAAGAACTACCGCGAAGTACGCTATATCTCGCTGTGTGAAATAAAACTTCTTTTATCATTTCAAATTTCCAACCTGATCCTGATACAGTAAATTCCTCCAATTTTTATTTATTTCTTGATGTATTTCATCGGAGACTGAGGAAATATTTGCTCCAGATAATATTTTTCGTGATTTAGCCGTTAAATTTGGTTCGGCAATCTCGTTGGTGAAATCTGCATTTTCAAAGATTACATCAAGTATATCTTTTTTAAGTGCATGTAACTTTGATAAAATAACAGGATACTGTACTATTAGCTTGATACTTCTATGAACTGCTAGTTCTCGCGTTGCAATCGGACACAGAAGATGAAACAAATTTGTAGAGTTAAAATTTGCTAAAATATTTTGATTATCAAACCGATAGCTGTTGTCAAATCCTGTAAAAGCAGTGGCTATTTTTATAGGTTCTCCTATAAGGCTCTTTTTGGCTATATCTCGCAATTTCAGCATTATATTTATATAACATCTAATATATTTAATTGGAGAATTTGAATTTTCAATTAAAGATGTAAAAATGCTATATAATATAATGAAACAAAATCTGACAAGCGCAAGCCAGGAAGAATACTATTATGTTCATCCCACGTAGAACTTGTACGCCGGAAATATGCTAGGGTCGGTGATACACATTAAATGCCGACAACCGTTTGGTAAAGCAACAACGGCTGGCTATAAGATCAGCGTCAAAGGTGATAATGACGAGCGAGTTGAAATCTTTAGGAAATATTTTATTTACACTTTGTTTTGTGATGAAATTCCAGAAGGACAACGAGTGTATCCTGTCAACGGCGCAGTTACTGATCGTAACATTGAACACTTGTCTTTTCAAAGTGAATATCAACCTCATCCCGTGTTTGATTTTTACGAGGCGAATGATAAAGGAATTATTCGAAAAAGAAAAACTAAAAATGTGCTAGGAAAAATAAATAGCACTGGCTATCTTAAAATGAGTGCCAGAGGAACACTAACTGATCAAGTTAGTTATTATAGCCACAGATTTGTTTACGAAACATTTAACGGACCTATAACTAATGGTTTAGTGATAGACCACGTAAACGGTATTAAAACAGATAATCGTCTAGAAACCCTCAAACATGTCACTCAACAACAAAATAACAGGCGAGGAAACACAGGTAATAATTTTAGTTAAGTTAAACCTATTGTTTCATTTAATCTTGAAACAGATGAGGAATTAAAATTTCCTTCGATGACTGCCGCTGCAAGATATTTTAAGATAAATTCTAGAGCAATAAAATTTGTCGCAGATGGTATAACAAATGCGGCAACATCACAATTAACATTTGACAGAATCATCTTCAAATATGACAATTAATTATATTTTCTAGCTCAGTTTTGGTATGACAATTACGAGCAAACATTAAATCATCATCTTTATTAAATTTTAGTGTAATAATTGTTCTGTCATTAAGTTTATTTTTGTTTTTCTGCCGCTGTTAGCAGAATCTTATTAGAATCACCTTGCATAACAATAACGTCAACAGAGCAAGAATATTTTGACAAACATTTTCGCACTGCCTCGGCTAATTCTTGGTAATTTAATATATTAACTTTCTGATGATATTTTATCTACTTAGTCATTTTATTATTATAACTAAGATAAAAATATATTATAATATGGACTTGATGAAACGGCTTGCTGATATTTACGCCCGCGATATAATCGCGGATGATAATTTTACAGCAGGAGATGCTACAGTCGCAGAAAAACACGACTCGGTTGGTTACACAGAAGATGACATTTTATTTAACAATGACGATGAACAAGACGAGATCGTGGACGTAGTTGATAAAAAAAAATTACAGCAGACCGACAACTGGACGATATAATGTTAAGTATCATATCGCCAAAAAAATAATAAATTTAATTTTACTATTGCCGAACAACAAATATTTTGGCAACTTATAAAACCTTTTCTTAATGCGAAAATTCCTGGCGAACAAAGGAGCATAAAATACGATTTTATTTTAGTTAAAATATTTAATTTGATGCCAGTTGATAATGCAAGAAAATTATATTTAATGACGTTGTGTAGACGGTCTGATGTAAATCTGTACTGCTAAGAACGAGCAAATTTATAGCAATATTATTATTTCGATATAGATTTAGTTGGAACCCAGCTGTTAAATTTATCGCTGTATCCTCTCCATTTAACTAAACTTTTATTGCCTTTTTTCCTCATAACTTTGTCAATAACAAATATATCTTGCTCAGTTTTCTGCAGTTCATGCTAGTAAAAACTATCATTTATAGGCTGACCCAATAAATACTTCAGCATGTATGTTACAGGTATTGTCAGTAAAACTTTATCAACAGCAAATACTTCTTCGTTCCAGCTTAGAGTAAATCCTTTTTCAAATGTTTTTATCGTCAGAGGAATTCTAACTGTATCACCAACTTTAAATTTATGTCTGCGGTACATGTTTTCATTTGCAAGAATCGGATTTTTAGTTGCATCATTTGGTGACATTTTTGTTGATCTGTGCTTCGTGTTATTATATTTATCAACAATCTGCTGTACATCGTCAATATATTTATTTGTGTTTTTAGCTGTCAACTGTTTATGCATCAGCTCGTTTAGTGTACTATTAAATCGCTCGACGATAATGCTCTTACCTTCATTTCCAGTAACATAGTTTTTGATGTTAATTTGCTCCAAAAACTGCCCAAACCTTTTAATGAAAAATCTCCGTTCCATGATCGGTCCAGATTCTGTTTGGTTTTCTATCTGTACTTGCTATTATTTGTTTTAACGCATCAGTTATCGATGTTCCTGTTTTTGTCTGAAACGGGTACACTAAACGCGTATTTACTAAAAGCATCTACAACGTTAAAGAGATGTTTTTTTTGGAGAGCCATCAGTGCCAACATTAAATTGAGCAAGATTTGACACATCAACTAAATCTATCGCCCAGATATCGTGAACGGCATTTGCGACAACTTTACGTCGCGGAAACTATTTTTTAGCTTTGCGTACTTCAGCTGCAAGATCGTCGTACAATTCGTTTCCAAGACCTATCTTATATTTTGCTCCAATAAATACCTGCACCAGCCTTCTATCAAACGTTCTCTAATTCCTTTCGGTTTCATGTCGCGTAGTTCATCTAGCATTGCTTTATTGCAGCCGTGCTTATCTTGTTCGTTTTCACGGTAGCAGATATCGTGAGGCATTGCTATTGCATCAACTTGGTTGTAGGTTCTTGTCCGGGCAGCGGATTATCATTTTCATCTAGTTGTTTATCTAGCGGATTATATGGTCCAGTGTATTTATTGCCTGGCAATGTCCAACCTCCTTTTGGTTTTGGTAACTTGCCAATTATTTTATGCATATCTATACCTGTTCCAATTATTTCTCTGTTGTTGCATTTCTGACAGTACGTAACAATTTTATTTTGCTCCAGACAGAGATCTCTATCACAATCGCACCCGCATATCATTATTTATTAATCATCTATTAAACTAACCTTGTCGCACATTCCAGCTCCGGATAATTTCTTTAAAAACATACTTTTTCTTTTTCCACAGATTGCACAAATACTTTTTAGCATTATCCTGTTGTTCTTTGTTTTTTCTATTGTTTCATTTATATTTTATGTTTTAGTTTTGCACTTGAGACAATATGTTGACATATTCCTTAGTTTAGATAAAATTAATTGCAATCTCATCATTAACGTGAGAAGGTTGTTTGTCAAACTGTAAAATAAATTTAAACAAATTGAAATTAAGCTGGGACATTTGTTTTATAAACATTATACAACAGTATCCACAAGCTGATGTTCCAAATAAATCCGCCTTTTTTGGTTTTCTCGATCGCTTCCTTTTTTTTTTTCCATTGTTGTCTTTCATTTTGCTGTCTTTCGTCGTGGCATTATATTAAAGTTTTAGACAAAAATTTTCTTTATACCGTCTCCAGAGACAGCCTTTTTTGTTACGCCAGATACTGCGCCAGATGCTGCTGCTAATCCTAATCTACTAAGTACGGGCAAAATTTTAGGCATTAACGTTTTGGCCATTGTGGCTCTTGCCGGACCAAGAAAACCGCCTCTCACCGCATTTACTTGCGACGTGCTTAGATTTAAAACAAACGGTTTACCGCAATCGTATTTATTTATCAGTGTTTAAGTTAGCATTCATTTTGTTAAAATACCGCCCGTCGTTGATGAATTAATTTTTAGTGACACCGGCCTATGCTTAGCAATAGCAGCCGCTAATTTTTTTAACTTGACGGTCAGTCAAATATATTTCTTTTTCGATGTATTTTGTGATATATCAAGAGAGTTATATTAAACTTGGACTATCATTTTACCTCCGACAGAGTCAATTGTTATAAATCTATCGCTGATCACCAGCGCATAAACGTACAACGCATCTGCTGCAACCATACCTAATGTCCAGGTAATTTCAATATAAGCTATCGAATCAACACCTCGCTTGTTGCGTTTACTAACATCAAAATAAAATATCGGATAAAGTGTACGAAATTCCACTACTGATATTTCAGATCTATCTCCAACGTCCTGATATTTCTGCACTGCGTCCATAAGATACATGTACGGTCGAGTAAGATTTTTATTAGCGTCATCCGCGAAATTGCATTCTATCGCTCGTTCCGGATACTTCTTGGAGTTTATCCTAGCGTATATTCTTCTAACATCCACATTATCGAATATTGCGTTATTTCGTTGCTGGTTACCGCGTCGCGCTTGTCGCTGAAATATAACAAATAATTGTTGTAGTAGTTGTTTGCCTGACGTTGTTGTGACACGCCATGTGTAGTCGGTAGCATTTGGAACTGCAGTCTGGTATATTTTATGCTGCTGAAAATAAATTATCTTTGTATATTTTTGAAACATATCATTTAATTCTACTGCTTTTGTGAATGACGGTGTTATTCGTGGCATCCATAAAGCAAGTTTATTTATAATAAATTGTACATCAGAACCGCCAACCCGAAGTAAATAATCATTTTGTTCTGCTCGATCTAAAATAAGTGTGTGTTTAACGCCACGAAACACTTTATTATAATCTCGACAAAATCCAAATATTGTTCTTAATGGCAGTATCATTGTAATTTGACTTGATTCTGCTATTAACGCCTTTCTCCTAGCATAACCATCATGGTAACGTATATTACTTTCGCTAATTGGGTTATTAATCAAATTTAACATTGCAACACCGTCCGCAGCTGCACGTGGTGGTGTTATACCAAGATTATTACAAGCAGCAGTAAGTGAAACTCTTGTTGCGTATGCGTTAGTGCCTGCAGCTGGTGGGGCTATACCAAAATTAACAGGATTAGCAATGAGAAAATTTCTTACAATTACAGCATCTGCAGCTACATCAGTCTCATGCTCTAATGCTTCTCTTGAAATAAATTCACCTGGCGCAGCTGCACCAGCTCCAGTGTCCTTAAACCACATCATGTTAGTTGCAGTCGATCTAGAGTAATCGTCACTAAACGAAATAATACTTAGTATTGTACTTGCAACTTGTAGGTGATATGAAATATCATCCATTGCTTGATTAGCTAGCTGATGCCTGGCATTTTTAAATAAGATCCAACCGTTGTTTATGAGAGCTATTTCTGCTCCAGCTGCAATTTCAGCAGGTGGATTAGCTACTGTCATAATCTGACCACGAACTTCCAACATTGCTTTATGAGGCAAAAGAAATACATCCTCGTCGCGTGTATAAAATGTTCTAACGCCAGTTCTATCAGGCTCATTAGAATTTTCGTCGACATATTCAACATACTCAAATTCTGTTACTGTATCATCTACGTCATAGGTCTCCGCTAAGTTGAGGTAATCTTTAACAGACATTTTTATTCATTAGATTATATAAAATTTGGTGCTGTTGCCTTAGATATTAATTTTTGTATAATTTGCCCTCCTCTTGTCGATAAAAGATATTTTGTTGTCCTTTTCATTGCACATTTAGTTTCTTCCGTCGGTGCGATTCCTGATATAACTTATTTTATTTCTGGCCTGTTATCAGCTATTTTTTATCCCACCGCAGTTACAGCGGTAGATGCAGCTCCGGTCGCAAAGGCTTTTGATGCGTCCAGTGCAATTGGCGCAACTTTATGCGCTATTCCAGGAGCACTGTCAATAAATTTAGTAAATATATTTCCTAAAAATCCTCCAACTATTTTTCTTCTGTAAACTTTTTTCTTTGTCTCATGTTATACAATAAGGTTGTATAAAACCACGCAACGCGCCTACGCAACGCGTAAGTGTAGGTAATAAGTAACAACTTCATTGTTAAGATCAAGTTGTCGTCCAGACTGATCCGTCAATTGCATATTTATTTCTGTTATTTGATCTTCAATATTTAGCGGATAATAAATGACCTGCCGTGGATTAATTTACATAAGTGAACACGGCGGAACGTCCGGCGAAAAACTGTATATTGTTTGTCCTTTAGTGCCTTTAGCTGAGTAAGATCCAGGTGCAATAGAGCAATTTATTAATTTTTTGTTTGCGTCAGTTATATTTACTGGCAGATCACCGTCATTGTTACAGTTTGTTCCATATTTGATCCGTACCGTCGATGATAAAATCCGACCAGTGACGCAATGCTTGCTGGCGATGAAAAATCGATCATCATATTACTCTTTAATGTTATTCTAGCACGTAACGTGTTATTATTTGATGTTAGCTCAAAGTTGCCAGTGTCTGCATTGCTTTTTGCAATAACCTCTTTTATTGTTTTATTTAGATCGGTGATATAATAATCGCCTTGTGGAACTGCAAATCTTATCCACGACGACAATTTCATTTGAAATGTAAATTCATCATTAACATTAGTTTTTACGTTAGCCTGAGAATGCCACACCGTGCAGGAAATTAGTCCAATTTCATATTTTTTCTCAGGATCTAGTTGTATTGGCGGAATATACTTCACTAAAAAATTTGCTAGAGTCGAGTAATAATGTTGCTGACATCTTTTTTTATTAAATTACATAATTCTATCGCCCGCGATTATATCGCCCGAGATTATGTCGCGGTGTAAAATTTCGTATTCGTCCGATGCATTTAATTCTTTCGATCTTAGATGATCTAGTATATCAACTACATCATTATCAATATCAACACCAAAATATCCAGCTTCTTTCGATGATATCAACAGCATTAATCTGCCGATCATATCAGCTGTTGATGCAAATACTCTTACTCCAGTTCCAACTTTTTCAAGGGCAAAAAATAGTGATAACCAAACCAACTTTCAAAGCCCATTCCTTCATTATGTTTAACTTTAAATCGCATTACTGTGCTCATAAAACAGAAGCAAGAACATCATTTCTGTAGGTGTCCTCATATTCATGAAGATCTCTGACTCTTGCAGCTTTTTATATTCCTATAAGCTTGTAAACCGGTTTTTATAATAGCGTCTAGTTTTTTAATTTGTTCATCGTATCTGTCTTCTTCCCATTTTTCAATATTATCAACGTTAATATTATGATTTACTAAGAAATTATTGTATTCCTGATCTTTTATTTTAGCTTGCACTTGCCTTTGAATATCATTTCTTTCTTCATGAACGTTTGACATAGTTTTTCGGATCGCTAATTTGCTAATAGGCTCAAATGTTGTTTCTTGTTCACCAATGTTCATTGTCGCTCCTTCTGGCTCAAATGCTGTTTCTTGTTGACTAATTCCTTCTGGCTCAAATGTTGTTGTTTCACTTACCATAACTGGATCTTGTTGACTCTCCGTCACAGTTGACTGTAACCTTTCTCTGATTTCAAGTGGATTATCAATTAACCTATCTAGTTCAGCTTGTCTGGCAGTAAGGTCATCTATATGCGTTACAAGTTGCATGGCTAGTAGTCGGTCTTCATCTATTTCTTTTGCTTTGGTGCTCAAAATATTACGGTGATGAGTGAACCTTCTTTTATTTGATTAATGGCTTTAATGTAAAGTTAGGCGATAATACTGCGTCGGAATTTCCTAATACTTTCTCTGTAATTTTCATTTTCTGGCACTACTTCTTTGATATATTTCTGACTTTCTTCTGCTATCTCCGTGAATTTTTTAATTTTTTCCTCAGCGTTGTATTCTTTCTCTAAAATCTTGCTTATTCTTCAATCCTTGAAATTGGGTTCTTTGCTGAACGACTTATACTCGAAATCTTTTATTTCGTCGTTTATATTTTCTAGTGCAGCTTCGAATCTTTCTTTATCTTGAACATCCAATCCATCCTCTTTTATAAAAGCTTCCCTTTAGCTCCCTCTTCCTCACGCCCCTCCCTAAAAGATTTATCTCTTTCACGTTCCATTTCTTGTTGTTATTTTTTATATCCTCCAGCATTTTCATCATTTCATCCAACCTTCTTCCCGTTGGCCCAACTGCCACCGTCTGCGATAATCTTTGTTCAAGCGCTAACGGATCACTAATCAACCGATCTATCTCAGTTTGTCTTCTGCCAGGATCAACCATATACTCTGTAAGTGCCTCAGCCAACCTTCTTCTTTTTTCTTCATCAGATCATGCAATAACTTTTTCAGTAGCGGTTTCTTGTTGCTCTTTAATTAATCCAAGTAAACCTTTTTCCTGTCATTTTTTAAGTTCTTCTTCCGATGGCGGTAAAGTTTCAGGTTGTTTTCCAAGTAAAGCCTCAGTAACTGGTTTTAAAATTCTAGCTGATTCCTCAGCGGCAACTACTTGTCCACGTCATGCTTCTTTAACTTTTTCCCTAAATTTTGCATGAGTTTGAGCAATTTGTTTTTAGATCTTCTGTATATTTTTTGTACTTTGCTTGTTTATCCATATTATTATTCAATAACAGTTTGATAAAACTTTACTCAAGGTACTTTTCAATACAGCAACGGAACATGTTTTTGGATCACGTGCAAATTTATCGAATAAAAAGAAATTATATTTATCTTTCGTTGCCTTATGATACAGTTCAATACATTTATATTTTGTTACGTCGCCACATTGCTGGTTTGCAATATTTCTGACGTCAACGTTGTCGAGTCCGGGAAATAATATAAAGCAACCAGTATTTCGCCTAATAAATGTATCGACGTTGTAAAATCCTTGAGTGAGATAAACAGAGTTACATTTTTTATTACGTGCCAGTGAAAATAAGATCTTATTTTATTAATCTATTCATTGTTAAGTGGAATATCATCAAAAACAACTATCTTATGTTCATCTGAGTCAAGTTGATTAACTGGAATAAGTTCCTCTGGTGGTCTAATAATAAAAAAATCTTCACCAGCCTCAAGATCATCACGAAGCTTGTTATTATATTCACTCAATAATTCGTATTTATCCTGCTGTGGATTAATTGTGTAAATATAACCTCTGTCGTAGTTAAAAGTATCGCCCAGCAGTAAATTCATCAGCAAATTTGTTTTCCCCGATCCTGTTCTCCCAACAACGAGATAATGACAATCTGGCAGATTATTGTTGTGTTTAATATCGACGATGGCTTTGCCATTGTTATAAACTAAGTTTATATAAAATTGTCAGACAATAAACAAATAATGAGCTATTTTACAAGATTTGGGACAACATTGGGACATTCGTCGGCTGTAAGAACAACAATAACAAATGGTAACATTGATTTATCAGGCTACCTAAAAAATCTGGCGATACAATGACAGGAAACCTATTTATGTCATATCAACGAGTACTAGGTTTAGAAACAAATTATCCGACAATAAATGTTGTGGATACACAAGCTATTAGTTATGCACAGTTTAAATCCATCGACAATAATAAACTATCATTGACAGAAGAACTTTATGCGGTAACTTAGATATGTCAGGGAAAAACTTATAAATTTGGAAACCGCATATTCGCCAAGAAACTTAAATCAAACCCAAGCGGTAAGTTATTTACAGTTGAAGTATGTGGATGATAACAAGCTTGACAAAACCGGTGGAACGGTTACATGCAATATTAATATGTCGAGTAAAAAAATTATTGGGTTGGAAACCGTATATAGACCAGCAAATGTTGACAATACACAAGCTGTAAGATAAGCGAAACTAAAATCTGTTGACGGTAACAAGCTTAATAAAGCTGGCGATACAATGACAGGCAATCTTGTACTGAGCAATAACTCAAAAAGAACTGGATTACCGACAACCTCGCCACCAGCTAATGATACTGATGCTATTAGTTATGTTCAGTTAAAAGAAGAACTCACTTCATATTTAAAACGATCCGATGGACCAATGTCAGGCAATATAAACATGAGAAACAATAAAATAACTACGACATATGTTCCAGTTAACCATAATGATCTGACAAATAAAACGTATGTTGACAGTATAATTAGTAGTGGTATAAAACGAACTAAAAACAATGTTGGGTATATTCCAACACTTTTTAAGGCAACTAATAACCGAGTTGGGTTTGAGGTAAGCGCATCATCATGTTATCTTGAAAATTATCCTTATTATGTTTTTTCTGATAGACTAGAATGGACTACTAACGGAGAGGTTGAAAACTTTTGGATCAAAATTAAATGTCCTATTGCAGTCCTATTTGGCAATTTCATTTGCGAGGTCGATTAAACTCTAGTGTTGGTCGAATTTATAATTGGCAATTGCAAGGATCAAATGATGATATCAAATGGACAACATTGTATAGGACAGGAAATACATACATCTCAACAACACAATATTTTACAAGTCCGACTGCAAACACCTTCAGCAAATACTTATATTGTACAGTTTGTATTTTCGCTGCTAAACATCCGTTTCCAGGATTGACGGCATTTCAAATATATACTCTCGATGATCAAATTTCATCTAATGCTATAAAATAATGTCAGAACCATCAATTATAACCATTGCAAGAGAATTTTATTGTAATATTTTAACCCTAAAAAAGATGTTGGAAACGAATCAATATCAGCACGTGTAATAAATACCAGGAAAATTTGTTTAATTCCAATGATAAACGCTCCGTTATCAGGTGAAGAAAAAATTTTATTCTTGTTATGCATATGCGAGGACCACAACTAATAAAAGCAATAGAAAACTTTGATATTATAAGAAGTTATTGTCATCCTGATGATTATCTAGATGAACAAAAACAAGTTGAAATTCTGTTTAAAAAAATATTGCTCGAGCTTGATTTTAAAAATATAGATTTGATAATAAAATCGAATTTAATTAAAGCACGAGCATATGGTGAAAAAGCAGAGGAAGAAAAGCGAATAAACGACAATCATACTCGTCTTGACAAAACTAGCGGAATCTAAGATAGTAGGAATAAAAAGGAACAAGAAGTTATATAATAGTTTTCTAAAACGAGAAATTTTTAAGTATCTCGGTATGTACTACCACGACAAAGAAACCCTAGTTAAAATCGTTAGCATGACAGTGAATGCTGAGTTAATTATTAAAGTGTACACGAACGCAATTCTACCAATGATACGTAGAAAACCTGAATTCGATCCGATTATTGTTGACAGATCTCTAAAGATAATCAAAGATTTTGACAATGAAATTAGTTATCTCAGTAATGATAAGCGAGAAATTTTTTTAAAGAACTAGCACAAACAAGTTTGGAAGGAAAGACTGATTCTTATTACGACATAAGTGAAGAAGAAAATGTTCCATTTCCACTGATCCAGCGCTCTAAACAATTGTCATTACGAAATTATTACAATGAAATTGAAAAAATCTTCACCGAGCCATATGTAAGATTAATGGTAAAAGTACCTAATATTATTGGTTTACTCATGATTAATTGGAATATAATCCGGAAATTAATGCTAATAAACTTCATAGTCGCATATGCAATTATCAGACAATATCTTGTCCTCAAAATTTCACGTTGGATCAAATAAGTTTGGTATTAGGTTTTATTGATGAAACAGAACGAAATTACGGTGATTTGGTAAATGAAACAGATTTGTATGAACGTGAAGTAGAAAACACCTTTTATTACTACAGTTTGTTAAAGAAAAATGAGGTATTAACAGATGAACGATGCAATGATACTTCGTCGGATGTTTATGACAAGTACAGAGATTTTATAGCTGATTCTAACAATAATAAATTTCGTGAGTTTCTTGATTCGATTGTTGGTGTTAGAACTTTTACTATCATATAAAAATTGTAAACAAATATTGTGTAATGAAAAACAGATAATCGATCTGAATCATATTTCAAAGGAAATTCCTAAACAGGATGTTGACGCTCTAGTGCAATATTACATATATTATCATAAAAAACTTTGGTGCGTAAAACAATGTTACAGGTATTATAGTAGAATTCTTGGAGTAATATCATATTTACCAC
The DNA here is from genome assembly GCA_016617855.1 of Megalonaias nervosa. Taxonomy (NCBI): domain Eukaryota; kingdom Metazoa; phylum Mollusca; class Bivalvia; order Unionida; family Unionidae; genus Megalonaias; species Megalonaias nervosa. Next base: position 23,909 of record JAECUM010054895.1, read on the forward strand.
TGCTGATGACCAGCTCTGATATAATTTCAAGTGGCGCATCATCAAATCCGTTTTTGCTAAAAATATCTGGTGTTGGTGTTTCTCTTACAACAGCATGTAAAAAAATTGAGCCTCGACTTGAGACTAAAAAAATGCCTGCAAAACAGCAAGTATCACTTATAAAAAATTACTTGATCAGATACGATCTTATTTGCGAGGTATAAATTATGATATGGACGTTTTAATACGCGAGTTTCGTATTATTGACAATATGTTAACAGATATTCTGCCAATGAGAGTTAGCAGGTATGAAAATTATTATCATAAAATATGGTCACGTTAGTAGTAATAGTAAACAAGCTGTTTCTAGATTAGAGACTCCCTTTCCACGACAAAACATATTTTGTCAGAATATATGAAAGTGATTAGTTTGGGCTGACAAAATGTCAACATAGAAGGGTTTTGGAGGGGGAGGGAGGTCTCTGAACTAAAAACCTTGTTTACTATTACTACTGAGGGCACATAGTAAAACCGAGCATAAACAATATATGTTAGACAACCAACCCCTAAAGCATGTTATGTGTGGACACACAGCCAACCACAATGTAAACAAAATACCAATTGAGGCACAAATTCAACGACAATGTAAACTTCGCCGGTGACAAGAATAGATAGGGCATACGATGACCTTCGTCGGTTTCGGTTAATTATTAATATTACAAGTCGCATGATAAACTATTGTGGTAGATTAGTTAGTGGTGTTACGACCATGTTGTTTGGTTACATGTGTGTTAAAATTTGAATTCTTTCTGTTTCATTTTTTTATCATTAAATATAATTATTATTATGATGATGATTATGTTCGCAGGGTCTGACATTTTGATAGAAACATCGTGTTTATTTAGAACTAAATGTGACTCGCGTGAGCACGATTTTTGCATGACGGTTTGTCGATTCAAGTAAACAGTTGGCAAAAGCTATGTAAATGATTGGTTTTGACCACTGTCATTTCTAATAATACTTGTTGACATTCTATACTGCGATGGCGAGATTTCGAAATCGCCATGTGTTCTTCGTGCGTGTACATGGAATGACATTTTAGTTCGCTTTACATACTCGGGTACCTGCGAAATAGTCTAGAGTCATATTTTAACACCTTAGAGAGTCACATTGTAACATCTTATAGAGTTCTAATACCTTGAGAAGAAGGTATTCTTTTGTGCTGCAAAGCGTCGTTCGTTCGTACGTCTGTAGAACGACTGTAGAACAACATATGTTTTGTTACTGATGATAGCTGCACTTCATCTATCTTTTAAATAATAATTATTTTCCCTGGAGAACTATACAACCGGCTTTGGACAAAGACATTTAGTGAAATTAATTCTAAATTGGAACAGAACAGTACAAATTGTGATTCACAGTGAAAGTTCTGGACATTTGTGTAAAACCTTTGTCTGACGTCATCATCCACCATCTTGGAACGGAATTGAGATTCAGACTACTTTAATTAGAACTGTTTATTTACAGGACTTATGTGTTTTTCACCATTGTAGGACAAATGTTTGGATTTTCTTCGCAAATCGTAAGTCCTATTTCATATCTTCACCTTTTCACCGTGTTTTCTAGGGAAATAAATTATTTTTGTTAAACTTTACAAAGCTTGTTGTCGTCACTCCTTTCTTTATGTTACTTTAAACAAGCCGATACGTAACAGTGGCCATAATGAAAATCATATCTTAACATATGTAATCTTTCTTATAAAAACAATTTTTTTTTTCATAATTCATATGAAAGTAAATGGACGCTAGAAGTAAAAGCTACATTAGAGATGTTCGGTTAGCTGCGCATGGAGAAATCAGCTTTTTTTGTTAGTTAAATGGTTAACATAATTTATTGAACTACGACTGAAAGGTTCAGGCAGGTACTTTTGGTCAGCTAACATTAATACGTATCTAAAGGTTTAAATTACAGGTTATTGAAAACTAGTTTGGATTTAGAAAAGATGCATCTCTCATTGCCAATATATATTATATATATGTATGTATATATGTATGTATGTATGTATGTATGTATGTATGTATGTATGTATGTATGTATGCATGTATGTATGTATGTATGTATGTGTGTACGTATATATGTATGTATATGTGTGTATATGTGTGTATATATGTATATATATGTATATATGTGCGTATATGT
>JAECUM010054899.1:0-14042 GCA_016617855.1 Megalonaias nervosa
CAATGGGATTAATACTCTGCGGGTAAATCATTGACAGCTCTATTATTATTGATAGGTTTATCTGGCGTATGCTGCAGATAACGTGGAATATTCTGGTATTGTATCAGAAATAATTAGTCAAGAATTGGAATATTTAGCTGGCATTTAAATATCCCAGAAGAAACCGTAAATATCCGGATCGGATAACAATTGCAGAAAATGATATAAACGAAAATCTCATAAATTGTTTTGAAGTCTAATTAATCAGAAATATATATGTGCTGTTAATCAATTTTTATTCGCGTGACGTGTTGACCCCGGTGGTCCACCTTAAATGTAGTATATATGTGAAGTAGCGTAATTATCATTGTCAACCATGTGGATAATAATTGATAATACCTAAGTGGAACCAATAGTTGTGGATAAGCTCCAACGAACTAGACACAGAAGTAAAGCTGTATTCTCTCCAAAAGCATTATGTTGTTTGTGTGCATAGGAGACCGAGTGATATTCATTTAAATGCATGAGGAAAAAGTGTGCTTATTCTAACGGAAAGACACTATTAAGATAATGTTAAATCAAGAAGTTAATGCTGGAATTAGTGAAATCCTGGCGGCGAACATACAGAGCGTAATACTAAATACGATTGTGGACTCACATGCAAAGTTTATCGTACAAAGTCAATAGGGTATGTCGGAAGTGCATATTGTTTAGCTCTGGCAAAGCGGTGGGAATCAAACACAGCGTCTCTTAGACGTGTGCCTTTATTGATTAAAATCACTAAGGTAGAAAATACAGGTTTTTTTGAGAATGGTAATAAAATGAAATGCGGATTGACTGGTAAATTATTCCCGATGATAAGATCTATCTACATCACATTGATTTCATGTGCAATGCTCTTAAGTTTACATTCAGACTGTTTCCATCGATCACTTGGTCTTATTTAAAGCGGTAGTAAATCTCCATTTCAATTGTCACCATTTTGGTGGAGATGTTCTTTCTTTTATTGTTTGCTGATGATAAGGTGATATTTTCAGAGACACTAAATATCATCCAGCATCCTTAGCTAAACTGCACACATACCAAATGAGATGGAATATTTTATGTACATTGCTAAAACAAAAGTTATGATTTCCTTTTTCAACAAAAGAGAAGACTAAATGTTTTATTCAAGTACGGAGATTTGGTACTAGATATAATGAATATTTTAAGTTATATTTCTTTGATGTATTCATTTGTATGCAACAGCGCATTGTGTAGCATTTTTTTTTTGTATTGTATAGACTATGAGCTTTCGTGCATACGTCAAATCAATGAGGTTATATAGGTATTATCTGATTTAAAATTATAAACAACTTCAAATGATTTACAATTAAAGGGAAACTATAACGTAATTAAATATTAAATAGAGTTATCTTTCAGTACACTTCTCTTGGTATCAAGCCACTATTATAATTTCTGTTTTCGGGTTCACATAACAAATGACGTTTAAACTATGTGTTTCAAAAGAGATATATAAGAGATCTCATTCATTGCACTTCTTTACATTGATATTTCTGTGATCGTGTTTGCAATCGATAATTAGTGCAGTTTAGACATATTTAAACTTTGAAAAATTATAGGAAATAATTTTCAAAACGAGTTTACTAACAATATTTGGCACTTGTATAAAGTTCTGACAGTCTGTTAAACCGTTACGGATTTCGTAACAAAATAGATCGCTGTATGTCACAAACTATATTGATTAATGAAAAGTTGTGATCAGATGTCTGAATGAAAGCAAAGATGATATTTGAAGAATGTCCTTGTTTTCATGGTTATGCAGAAAAAATAAGTCATAGACACTCTTCTACACAGCCATGAAACTGTCCGTCTGATTGATATATTAGTATATTTGCAATTTAATATAACTTGCTTAATGAACGCGAGTGAAAGAATATGCTAGGTTACAATGGTTAGTAAGTGATAGGTTAACATTTTTAGGCATATTCATGCAGAATATTAAAGAAAAACGAGTTAATCGCTACGTAGGCAACACAGAGCAGCAAAAGAGCATAACTGATTATAGCGCTTGGATTGTTAATACACACAAAGGCACACAAATACTACGCAGCAAATAACCGTTTTAGGAAATAATGTACGTAATATTATCTGTCACATGCTTCGACAGCTGAAATGAGCTCTGAAACGTGGAATGTTCAAATATGCCATTCACATCTCCGTGGACCAGAAATTTTAAAAAGACGACAGGACGAATGTTGATGGCTTTATTAATTGATTTATGTTCTATTGCAGGAATCACTTGAAACCACCATGAGAACCATATTGTGCCTACTACAGATAGCTCTGCTAATGCTTGCTCCTTGTATTGCAATAGAGGGTGTGACAGAAAAGCGAATAGTACTGACGACGGGCTGTTGTTACCACTACATCAATCTGAGAACAAGGCGAATACTACTGAAAATTGTTTGCCATTGCAAGAAATGAGTTCAGCAAAAACACGCGATGACGATTATACTGCAAGAAGACCCTCATGTCGTCCGGGAACCAAATCATCAAGGAGCATCGTACAAGTATTGCTATGTAGACTACAGTGATACTTGGGAATATTGTTGGAGTGGATCAGGCGACTACTATCGACAAACGTACATGTGGTGTAAATCTGTAAATAAATGGCAATACTACAGTGATGCTGGTAAGAGAACTATCGATGGAAAATCGTGTTATTATTCATATCCATGTGTCATGCACCAAGAGAGTGGTGAAGAAATAAAATATTATTGGTGGTGATCATAAATTAAACTGGAGGAATTTTGTGTACCGGTGTCAAACTGCGGCAATATTGGTACATCTGACAAGTGGTGCGATGCCGGTAGGGATAAAAATACCGATTGTGAGTATTGTAAATATAATCCAGTTCATTACGTAAAATATATTTTGTGTCTGTAAGATATAACAAAGCAAGGTATACACTCCTACTGTGAACCATCTTCGCTAGTAAAGATCATTATTAATGATGAACATGTGAATTCTTTACCTATCGTAGGTAGTAGTACGCTTGTCATTTAGGACCTTCAAATACATTTAAATAGTTTATTTGTCTATTGCTGATCTGTTGACTTACCAGTTTCTAATGTGAGAGATTGTCTGTTCCTGCCATATACATTTGTAATACTCTTTAAGAAATGAAGAGAATGTGATATTGGTAACGTTTTGTTTCTTTCGCAAATAAAATCAGTTTTGGAAAACCAATGTAGCAGTTGAAGCCATATATTCTGCAAGTAAGCCAACTAATTTCTTTTTATTTCCATTTCATTGTATTATTTCGATGATCCATTCTCTACAAGTTAATTCCAGTGGAACGAAAATGTCTATTAAATTTTGCATATAGATCATCCTCGGTTTAACATACAATTTTCATACAATAAATATTATAGCTGACAAGCATCCGATATATTTAGTTTGATCAATAAACGCATACTGAAGAAACAAAACTGTTTCGTCTATCTCTATAAAGGTCAAAGCGATTGTTTCAGAATGAAGTAAAATATTTGTTCTTCTTTCTCTCTAAACTATTCCCTTTCAAATAGAAACTATACCATCAACATCATTTCAAATCGGCAATGATTTATTATTAAATGTATCAAATTCGCTGAATAATGTAAAGATTGTCCTCATTTAGGCTCGGAAAATTTGGATATTACTCTTCTTGCTACCTAAGTTCAATTTTAAAGCATTTCCCATTTGAGATGCTTTATATATGTGCGTTGGACTTTCTTATTGATAGTCGTTATTGATGTCTAGATGATGATCTAACACAGTGCTATAGACCGATTCGAGCGAATATTAAAATATGAAATTATGGGATGGAATAAATTGACCTCTGAGAAGAAGATATAGAATGTAATAACATCAATCCCCTATACAAAAAATACCACAATTTATATAATCAGATCAGAAAATAAAATGTTCGTGATCAATTACCTGATATACGTCTAGGGGCAAATGAATTTATAGATTTAAAATGCATGTCGCAATTAAGTTTACACAGAATCAGAAAATGTCGTCACGAAATCGAATGAGCGCATCGAATTGTATTTGTCTTCTTAATCTGATGGTTGCAATTAACTTTTCAGAATCAAAATAGCTTTTAGGTTCGGGTGCACTTGCACATAAACACTCTTGTTTTCTCCTGCCTACTCTTGCGCAGCCTCGTTCTAAGGTCTATCTTCCTGCTTCGTGTCTCTTATACTGGTCGTCCACTTTTATGTTCTATCTTTCATGATTGCTTCAGTCGTGGAAGTTATTTTTCTTTATCTTTTATTTTCACTATCTTTTCCCTTCAGCAGAACCGTCTCCATACACACCTGGTTACTTGTTTCTCATAGAACCTAAACTACATTTTCCTTGGACAATCTTTGCGAGGGTTCTCACCCACATCTAGAAACAATACCCTTTCGCCTCGAGCAGAAATAGTACTTCCTCATTTTGTGATATAATCCATTTTTGAAACACGAAACTTCACCTGTAAAACTCACTCCAAAGGGTAAATGTTCCTAATCAGAACACAGGTTCATCTCATCTCCACTATGATACACTCTCCTCCAGGTTTTAGGAGGATTTACATTCCTTCTTTCCTGAATATAAAAATTTCCTGAACATTTTCAACTTAAGATAATGATTTCAACAACTACAATGGCTGCTTCTGCAACATTTCAACTCTTCTGAATATAATAAATAAACCTGTTCTTCACCCATGACCAGTTTCTCCTGAGATAGGCATCAATCATAATCTCATTAATAATCGATTTCTTTAAATCACATAATGAGTACAAGTTTCATATAGCCCGTGAATGTTCATGTATTTGTTATGGCCACATGTTATAATATCACTGTTTTAATTATGATTGGTCAAAATATCCTATGAACTTCCTGCATAGAATTCTCTTTCACTGATTGGGTGGGGCCGTGCAAAATATTTCATTACAGCGCCTTCTGCAACGTGTTGCTTTCACTATTACTGTGAACCTTTTGGCGGAAGGCATTATGGAAACCTTTTTTCATGTACAGCACATCATGCTATGAAATGTGGTATAAACCCCGAAGACAGCAACAAAAACAGCAACCGCAACAACAAGTAAAGATAAGGGCATTGTTCATTTGATACCGGAGGTGATGAAAGGAGAGGGTTATATACCTGTGACATGCTATCCACCCTATATACAATAGTGGTTGAAATTTGAAGTTACATATATAAAAAATTCAAATCTGCTGACTGAAGAATGTGGACATAAACTAGTCTCTCAACTGTTAGTTCTTTCTCTAACCACACAATATCTACTCGGTAAATAATTGATTGATGCAATACCGACTCAAAACAAAATTTGTTTATGTCAAAGGCAGTCTTCTGTTCCAAATCAAATAATTCAAATATCTTGTCACTAATGCAATATCTGTGGTCATGTTCTTATTTCAACTGCATCAAATTTTAATTACCAGGGCTGATGGTACTTTCTATAAATCGCTCCGATATATGTTTCTCCAACGCGGTCAATTGATTGGTCTCGTTTGTCCCTGCAATAGATGCCGCTATAATTTCTGTTCCAAATAGGTTGATATGTCGTTGATTTGTCTTGGTAGCGTTCAGATCCAGAGCAGTTTATCGCTTCCACTTGCGGTGATATACGTGATAAATTCATTGCAGTAAGAATCAAAATATATGGCGCTAGGTGTATTGATGCAATAAGAGATCCAATGAGTACCGGGAAATTTATGCCAATCAAGCTTAATTATTTCCCTTTCTTGGCTTCATGGTGAATCAGGTAATCTATCCCTCATAACATCATATCTAAATACTTAATTCGTTTCTCTGTGCCATTTCAGGTACATACAAGTTTGACAGCCGAAACCCTTTATTGGCTTTCGCAAAGGCTGGTGCAGTTTCAATGGCGGCGGCTTTTGCAACAGCCAGCAGTGCTAGTATTGTTGTAAGGAAGGAGAATTTTCAACCCGGTTTGGATATACGTGTAATCTCGGCTGCGGATAGCGTTATTTCTATTCCACGACGTCCTTTGCAGCATGCGTCATTGAAAGGAATCAACAGTTAATCCTAGTTTAATTGCTCATTCTGGCCCCCGCAAGCGGTGTATTTGATAATCGCAGTTACTTCAAAGTTGGGAATATTATTTGCTGCCGATCATGATTTTCTAATTGTATTTTGATTAATGGAACATCACGTGGTTATATGTGAAACCGGGCAACTTCATATAGCACACACGTGTGAGCAATTGGACTGTCTAGCAGTCCACTACATCTTTTCAGAATGCTATTGAGCTGAGATCTTCCACGAAAACTGGCGACTAGCGTTATTTCCTTTGCATGACGTACTTTGCAAGACTCGTTGAAATGAATCATCTGTCGCACAGGTAATGTTACTTTAAATACCCCCCCCCCTTCGCTAGCTGTGTGTTACCTAAACGCACTGTTACTCCACACTTGTTTTTCTCGCCCATCGTAGTTTGTAATTTAATTTTTGAGTCAACAGAAGATAAACTTGGTTATATGTACTATTGGATATCTTTATACTGCACACACGTGTGGACATTTGCAATGCTAGCATTCCACGTCCTTGTAGCACTATATTTGTATCTGCATTTTCGCATTCAACGTGCGAAACAGCCTCCTAGTCAGTACCGCGAAGTGTCAAAGTAACCGTACTTTTATCCGCAAAAATTAATTTTCTAACACCACTGGAAAACACCAAAAGCAGTGGAAATACATAGCTAAACTGATCTTTTGAATTAGTTTGAGTTCAAAATTATAACAATATTAAAAACAGCAGCACGGCGGGTCATTCCAGCTGGTTGGGGATCGGCATCTGTATCTTCTACAACTTGCACTTTGAGATATGGTCTATCATCGGCATTATCGTTGATATCCTTGGCGAACATCATTCAAGGCCATGCACATCCAGAATAATCATCGCTGTTTCATGCAAGTATTACGTTGTCCAGACATGCTTCGATTTCCTTGCCGTCTATGATGTATCTGGCGCTGTCAAAAAACGACATCGCGCCGTTCCTAACAAAACCACCACGTTCCCTAGTAGCTTGAAAGAAATTACATGCTGGCTGGCCAGCGAATTTGATGATCTTCAGGAAGACGTTTCAAAAGGCCTATCTAAAAGCTCGTATGACCAAAACAACCACAAATATTGTTTACAGCTCGATGGAAGATTTATAAGTCGTACATAGCATCTATATTTCAGCCTTCTGACTTAAATGCTACCTCGTGACCATGAATAGATAACACAAAGGCTGCTGAACAAATGTGCCAATATAATAACGCAGTGTAGCTAAAATGTTCAGTGGAACTGAGACCAAGTCACTGCAAAAGTGTATGCTTTGGAAAACATTAACTCTAGGCCAGAAGATGCCATTAAAAACAATATTGTTAATCATATTTTCACATTTAGATGGCGCCGGTTGTGGACCATACTTTAAATATAGTATCAGAGTAAAGTAGCTTAATTATCATTGCTAACCAAGTGGATCGTATCGCAAATATTAGCTAATAGCAAAGTGGAATAAATTGTCGCGGAAAGAAAAAAAAAATGAAACAGAAAGTGAAGGTATTTCCAGGTGGTAAACCATTCTGGATCGTAATTCTGGAAAACTAACAATATTCTCAAATAAATGAATTGACCAAAAAAAAAAAATAAAAAATAAAAAATAAAATTAGATGATGCAGTATGGATTAATACACCTATACGGACTGTAAATCAACTTAAGCAATGCGAAAGGGTGTCGTATGGACTGCAAGTGGGATGAGAAAGCATGCATAATTGCATTATTACGACTCGCAGAGCTGCATCCAAACAACATTTTCATGCCAAGATTACTTCATATTACAGGAATGCGGATAAGAAATAGCGTTGCTGTGTTGCAGCTGTTACCATTACATTGTTTGCCGCGTATTTTTTGTCAACAAGTTCCAGTCACCGAGTTCAAGTTGCACAAGCATGTTTGTCATTTCGAAGATTTTTTGGCATATATTCCAAGCGTATACTCGAGTTTGTTAATATATATTTCCCTGAAATGGTTTCTAACATCATTAGGTTGGAACGGCCCAACCCTGATATAATGTGTTAATGTGTTTACTTAGGACAGTTGTTCTCAAACAATTCGAATATCTAAACATGCAAGGAGGCAGATATATGTTAATTTGTTGCTGCTGCAGATCATAACTATTGCCATTATTAGGATTAAAGATTTCCCTGTGAGAGCTATTGAATGGAAGGAAATTTCCATGCAGACGTTCCATCATTGCATGTTCGTGGATGTTTTTGAGTTTCATAGACACATCAATGGGTGACTACAACCTTACCCCGATCATTACTTCTCATCACCAGGAAGAAGAACTAAAATCGAATTACAAATGCTCACAGACATCGATGAATATTTGTTTATTCAACGTGGAATCCGCGTTGAGATTGCTATGGCAAGTCATCTCTTCTCACGAGCAATCAATCGTCCCACTGTTGCACGGATATCACTTCTTGCTTTATATGCAGGATAATGTTGGTAATATATAACATTGCATGTTCTTCGCAATGCACCTGTCGATGGACGGAATTCAGTATCATATCTAACAGTGTTCGAGGTCCGCATTAATTTTCTAGAGGGACATGCTTTTAAGCACAACATAAGTTCTCCACTGTGCCCGTTGAGTTTTCTCTAACGCAGCAGAGATATCACTACCAAGATTTATTTTCAACCTGGACACGGTGGACCTTGAAGGTCTAGAACCGGAAATACTTTGATACGCATGACTCAGATTTCCGCTATTGGAGGTCTCTTAACACTAGTTCGATTTGAATTATGACTATTAATGCGATATTGCATATATAAATGCATTATCGTTCATATACAATATTAATATCCAGAGGAGCATCACGAAAAGGGAATCGCGATTTCACTTTTGTGGACTTGTATGCATCGCTAAAGCCAAGACTACGCAATCACTGAGACATATTTTCAAACTCGGATTGATCACTGATTATTGGCCAGGCTGGATCTGGGAAATTTTTATTAAATCTGATCATGCGATGGGTAACATGAGATCGGTTGTACGTAATTGCAACTCTCGTGGACTATTCAGCAGTAATACGATGTAATCAATGACTTTACTGTACGGAAACGCATGTATCGGCTTCGTTGTGTACGAATGATATCTTTTTCCACGATTGATGAAGTTCCTGCGATTGACGACCTTGATACAGAGAATGAAACTCTTGTCATGTTCGACTACGTGCTGCTTGACCGGCAGGACAACTGAAGATTAAAAGCACAGACCTGATTACACAACAATAAACACACGTGCCTAAAATGATCTGGGGCATTTGTTATATTTCGTGGGGTTGACGCTCGTTGTCTTGCAAACCTTTATTGGACTTACTGTGCCGACGACACTTCTAGGGATGAGTTTCTAAGTATGTTATCGGATTTCATCCAGGACGCTTACAGGTTCCATTCTTTCGACTTGACCGGACCTTGAGGAAATATTGCGTCTAACTTCAACATGTCGAGCAATTTAACAACCAATATAAAAATATGCAATGACAAAACCTGCCAGATATGCCATTGCAGTGGCAGCTGAGCAACGTCATAAACCACAGCACGAACACCTGGAACATCAGATAATAGTTATATAATGCCCAGAAACGTTGTTAAAGATATATTACAGTTTCTACATAACTCGCGAGAAGACCTCACATTTGTCTTAAAAAAAATATTTCAAATAAAATACCGATGATACATGCAACAGATATCACATAATAAGATTAAATCGTATGTCGAAACTCAGAAGGAAGGTACCTATTTTCTCAGCAGAGTCGCAATATGGCTACCCTCATAGAGCTCTCGTTCAATAGCGAGCCTTCACGTGATGTTACCGATATCCTTTCATGGGGCGGTCATGTGTGAATCTCTCTGTATCAAACATCTCTGTTCCAATGCATACTAAATTACTTTATATTTTACCTTTTGCAAATTTTACATTCGTCATTGATTTTAACTTTGAAAGCAGACTAAATAATTACACACACTCAGATGTGTGCGTGATCATACTTTGTTGTAATACATTGTTTCACTTTACCACGTTTGACATACACAGCCACTCATAGTGGAGCATTGGCCTTATTTCAGCAGTTTAAAGTATCAGGTCAGAGCGCAGTAAACAGTTAAAGCCTAATTGGCTATATCCAATCTGACTAAAATCGGATCTCTACTATCCTAAGTGAAGATCTGAGAGCGACCCATTATGGGTCATGTTCATGTGACCCTTGAATTAGCCAATGGCACTGTTGTAAACCAGTCATTGTGTACCAACTCCCATCATTCGGTTTTAAGATTTTCTTTTACTAGGTTATCGGTTCACAAAGGACAGCGGTTTCAGAACAGTGCGGACCCATTGCGAAATGAGGACAATGTCCGTCTCCCCCATCTAATTTTTTCATCACTGAAAACATTCTGTAAACTATTCATAGAAAAATACAAATTTGATTTATTTTGGAAAGACTCATCAATATTTTGACCGTAAACCGAAAAAAAATTTTGTATTTAAAAGACAGATTTAATAAGAATAAATGGAAAAGGAAATATTTCCGGGCCCCACTAGCTTGTAGCCGGGTGCGAGCCAATCTCTTGAAATTTGATAAGGCCGCTACTGCACCCAGACTGTTACTCTTAGAAATGTACCCCAAACAATCCTTTACGCACAGGTTTTGATTTGCAATTGAATGATACTATGTTTTTATCAAACTTATAAAGTCCACCGTCCCAAAAGCCAAAACAATAGGTACACGCAAATAATGAATTACTTATGGACATAATGTTCCCTAATATATATATATATATATATATATATATATATATATATATATATATATATATATATATATATATATATATATATATATATATATATATATATCTTGGTAGTCTCTCGGGGGCCAAGGAAGACATGTTGTGCGGTATCATCGACGATTGACGCGCATGTAGCTCCGGAGTCCAAATTCCGATGCACACAGGCGGTTGCAGGTGGGGCGTGGGACACCGGTGGTTCGGGGTGGCTTGGACGCAGCTCTGTGACGTCTCTCACGAGCTGAAGCACGACGCTGGCGGCGGTCAGCCTTAAAGGTGGAACTGGCTTTTCTGGTCAGTGCTCGCCAGTGACTTATGTCTGAGGCCGCGAGCTCGAGCTAGTGGGGTTGAAGGTCTGCCCATTTGATGTGCGTCTTCAGATTGTCTTTGTACCTCTTGCGAGGGCTGCATTGGTTTCGGTTGCCCTGTGCTATCACCCCAAAGAACAGATGCTTTGGGATTATGTTTTAAATCCATGCAGATGACATGGCCAATCTAACGAAGCTGGGCTTAGATTAGTTTGGCTTCAGTGCTTGTTGTGTTGGCTCTATCAAGGACTTCCTGGTTGGGGATTCGGTCCTGCCACTTGATCCGCATGATGGATCGCAGAGAGCGCTGATGGAATTGTTTCAACTCACTGATGTGCCTTCGATAGATAGTCGACGTTTCAGTCATAAAAGAGACGCGATGACGTGATGACAATTGCATTGTGCACCATCATCTTTGTTGACAGGCATATGTTCTTGTATATGTGTGTGTGTGTGTGTTTATATAATTTGAAGTCGGTAATTATAACGAAAAATGCTCAATAACTATTGTTCCAAGGATACGTGATATGTCCGCAACAATAACAATACAAAAGTAATTTTCAGTCTATTTTCAATGTAAACAACCTAGCTGTGCCCCTCTATTCGCATCAGGTTAATGGGTTGATCAAACGTCTGAAAATAGTATGGTACTATGGGATCACCTGATCATGCCCAATACTATACACCTAACGAATTAATCCCCTATCCCCCTGCTTTCCAACTAAGAAAGCTTTTATTTCAATAACTATCATTCTCATCGTCCTTGTACTAGGTGCAAAACATGTTATATTGGGAGATTCAGATAGAAAAGGAATATATCAACTACCTTTTTTATTTTTTTCTTCTAGCTAAATACTATAATTATATATGTAGAATGACAGGAGATATGCCTAGGTTAGACGGGTTTGAAGTTGTTCTTAAATACCACTATAATCAGGAAAATATATTGCCATCAAATCGTAAAAGAAAGAAGCAATTCCTTTCATTTGGAAAGGGTGGGATCATTTTACGACCAGTAACGCAGAATGATGTGATATAATTTAAATCCATACTTAATATAATGAAGTCATAGAGTATAATGTGTGTATACACTAATAGGCAACCAAACATATTTCATCGAGTCTGATTTAACGATAAACAGGAACAAATAACTATAATATCAGAACGTCTATGTCAATCAGATGTTGTATTTGCCTATATAGAACAGGATTGTTTACTATAAGAATATGGAAAAGTTTTCTTGAATGTGTGTATTATTTTTGTCTACAGTTCATTTGTCACTAGACTTATGTAAAATTGTAATGTGACAGTGGGATGGTTCCCCGACCCGATTACCAACCTATTACTGGAAACATTAAAAATATTCTCAGATAGAGTTTAATGGTTGCTAGATCTATCATTTACCCAGAAAAGCAATACCTGCAAGGGGAGGTAGTGTAACATATGCAACTTAAAGTCTGGTACTAGCTTTACAAGTTCAACAAAGTCATTTTGATTGTATTATTTGGTAAAGGTTAGAAAGCGGTTACTTTGATTTTTTTTTTGGTGATGTTTATATTCCACCTTACAAACACCAATACATATTTGACTTATTTTCGCTATATTTGGTACAATACACGTGGAAACCAATATGCATAAGCGAGTTATCTATGACCGAACAGTAACAGTTTTGGAAATAACTTATATAACTGTACCGGTTTATGAATACAACATGGAAGATTAGACAACGATGCAGATGAGGGGCAGCACACATTTTGTCTCAATAAATGGAGAGTGTACAGTTGATTATGCCTTATCTAATGACAGTACTTTCTGCTTCATCTGAAACCTCCGAGTTTAAAGGTTTATATAATTTTCAAAGCATAGTGTATTGTGTTTTATATTTGCTTGACATTTTTCATTATATTCATTGTAATTTATACGCACATGATTTTTCAAATTATCTTTATTTTATACTTACTCGAGGTTGGTCATCATGTTGATTTTCTACGTCATATTTCTCATTATGGGAATTTGTCACTGACTTGATTTTTCTTACTTATTGTACTCACTCACATGTTACTTCCTTTACTCATTGTGTATTTACTCATATATATATATATGTGTGTGTGTGTGTGTGTGTGTGTGTGTGTGTGTGTGTGTGTACAGTATAATTACCATAAGCAAAATTCCCTGGGACGAAATTACTTTAGTTTTAGAGAAATTTCGCTTTAATTAGGATATATGGGACGCTATAAAAAATTCATTATATATATATATATATATATATATATATATATATATATAGAGAGAGAGAGAGAGAGAGAGAGAGAGAGAGAGAGAGAGAGAGAATTAGATATATAAACTATCCCTGGATACGACAATGCTTGATAATGTTAGTCCGAATTAATATTTAATACAAACAATGCTGTCATAGAGGTTAGAGAATGTTTAATTCGTACTCTATGGAGATGCCAACCAAGGTCCGCGAGTAAACGACACACATCGCCTTGCCTGCACACACCATTCCATATTCCATCACGACTAATCACATACAGTCATATGACACTTGTGTTACTGCTACATTATAACCAGCATATAAATAGAGTAACGCTGACCATGCAACCAACGTATGCCATTGGGATTACTTTGATCTAACAACCAGCCTAAGACTACAGTATTATCCTAATCTTGCAACCATCTTGCAACAGCGTAGCAAGCTGTTTACTTAACACAATTAACAAACGTACCATAAGGATATTTGAAATCTTGCATATATAAAAGTGGATATAATGAAATCCTCCACTTGCGATATTATAGGCTCACTAATCCAGACTGATTACACCAAACGTTT
>JAECUM010054901.1:0-30597 GCA_016617855.1 Megalonaias nervosa
TATATATATTATAAAATAAACAATACCAACACGTAGAATGTGTGACCGGTTTCACTTTATTGCTTCATCAGACTCTTCAACCTGAGTCTGATGAAGCAATAAAGCGAAACCGGTCACACATTCTACGTGTTGGTATTGTTTATTTTATAATTTATCAAGAAAACCTGGACAACATCATGGCATCAACATATGATCCACGTAGTAGAAATAGAACCGGGTATTTAAGAACAACAATGGAAAAATTAGCGGAGAAACAGATGAAAAATGGATTACACGCACGCTTTCTTGAAAATTGTCTGGAAGTCAATATTGTGCCAAAAGGATTACGTATAAAATTAAAAATTCACATTGGGAATGACGCAGCATCAAAGAAGTTTCAAGAATCTATTGACTCCCTATTGGGAAAAGTATCGTTGGAAATATGTGAAAGACTAAAAGAAGAACATCAGAGGAGAGTGATCAAGATAGGAAAAGAACTAGAAGAACAGAGAGATGAACTAAAAACTCTGATAAAAGGCAATACTGGCATTTTTGATGAAGAACTTTTTTAAAAAACGGAATCTTAAAAAGACGAACTATTGTCAAGTCAACTTAAAAACTTACAGAATTTACAGCGAAAGAAAAACAGTTTTCCAGGACAACGAGAAAAATCATCATCGAAAATTACTATAGAGAAATCAGAAAGATATAGTCAGCAACCTAACGAATCAGTAGAAGCAATTAACTTCATCACTGTCAAAAATAAACGTGGAAGAACTAAGAATCACACACAGAATAAACAACAACCAAGAAATGAAAACGAAATGGAACAAGCATCGCCAACATCAAGAAAAACCTATCAACCAAATCACACAGAACAAAATAATAGACCCATTCAAAACAATTCCATCAATGATCAAGCAAAAAACTTAATAGCCCCAGGCACACAAAAGGCAACCTATGCAGATGCAGTAAAAAATGGGGCGAAGAAAGTTACACAGGAATCCAACATAACCGTAATAGCAACAATGAAAAGACTAATGGAAACCCTCAAGGATCTGTTGCAGACGACACAAACAGAAGAAAGAATAGGAGATTTGTTAGAATACAAAACAAGAACAGATGGAGGAAAGAAAAGAAAAGAAAAAAGGAAATCGAAAGAGGAAAAGAGACTGTGTTAAACCTTTCAAAGCGAATTCTAACTAATAGTGATTACATTCTTCTAGGTAAGGGGTTATCGTATTGTCCGAGAACCAAAGTGCATGATGATATTAAATTAGCAGAAGCATTTTTCAAATACACAAGATCATTAAAATTAAAAGAATTTTTCTCACAATCAGGCACATATTCACAATATGAAAGTAGTTTTCATATACAAAATAAGCCCTTTTTCAATAAAAAAGAATCATCATTCACACCTTCTGGTGGACGAGATATTTATCTCGATTTTTATATTGAAGCAACTAAACAAGAAATTTTAAATAGCAATCCTAAAAGAAAACATTTTACAAACATATCTAAAGAAGAATTAAATTCCTTGCGTACTTTATCACAAGACGAAAATATTATTATTAAAAAAGCTGATAAGTCTAGCACCATAGTAATATTGAATAAGGAGGATTATATTAAAGAAGTAGAAAGACAATTAAATGATGAAGTATATTATACAAAACTTTCCTCTAATCCTTCTGAAGACATTAAAGAAAAAATAAGCAAATGTATTCATGAAATTTCTATACAAAATTGTTCCATATATGATGAACTAGATATCTTCCCAAATAAAATACGCACACCTCAGTTCAATATTTTACCCAAAACACATAAAACGGTTGATAAGTCACTACCTTTAGGATATCCAGGTAGACCCATTACTTCTACATGTAACTCAATTACAAATAACATATCGCAATATATTGATCATATTTTACAAACACTGATGAAATCACTACCTTCATATGTCAAAGATACTTTTGATTTCATTACCAAATTGAAATCTTTACCGAAACTAACTGAAAATTCATTCCTAGTTACACTTGATGTGGTTTCACTCTACACGAATATACCACACAATGATGGTATCGAAGCATGTAAATATTATCTTGAAGAAAACGAATATACATGTAAACTATCAAAAGAACATGTTTGTGATTTGATAAAACTTGTGCTCGAAAATAACTTTTTTCAATTTGGTAATACAACTTGTCTCCAAAAGTTATGAACAGCAATGGGTAGTCCTGTGGCACCTTCTTATGCATCTTTATTTATGGGGAAATTAGAAAATGACTTTCTAAATAAATGCTTCTTAAAACCAGATGTTTGGTTAAGATTTCTAGATGATATCTTTATGATTTGGAGTTATTAATTGGAAGACCTTTATTACTTTATAGACTGTTTAAACAAATTACATCCAATAATAAAATTTACATTCAATGTGTCTAAAACTAAAATTTCATTTTTGGACGTAGAGGTCGCGAAAAATGAAAATAATGACATTACTAGCATGGTTCATGTTAAAAACACGAATATTCATCAATATGTTGAATATTCTTCATGTCATCCTCAATCATATAAAAACGGGATACCATATAGCCAAGCAAAAAGATACAGAAGAATTATTTCGGATGACACTGTTTTTAAATCATCTTTGACAGAGTTAGGTCAGCATTTTTTAAATAGAAATTACCCTATTCACATCATTAATACTGCTTTCCAAAAAATATCTTCTATTACTCAACTTGAATCATGACAATGTAAAATCAAAAATAGAAATGAAGATATCATTCCTTTTATTATTGAATATAACCCAAGTTTGCCTAATATAGGTAAGGCTATCAATAAATATTGGGATTTATTAAAATTATCTTGTAAAGCAAGTGTTAAATAGCTACACGAAAGCAAACCGACACTTGCTTATAAAAGGCCTAAAAATCTTAAAGATTTCCTAATTAATTCTAAATGAGAAAAAAACATTACATAGAAAGGGATCATCTATTATATGTAATAGACCTAGATGTTCGCACTGTCCTTTTATTAATGAAAATACTTCCTTCAATAGTAATAATACGAAAGAAACATTTAATATGCGTTGTGATACTAATTGTGCAACATCTAACGTTATTCATTTGATCACATGCAAAAAATGTGGCATCCAATATATTGGACAAACCAATCAACAAATATCTAAACGTATGAACCAACATAGATCAGACATAAAAAATTATATCGATCAATCATTTTCATCTCATGTTGCCGCACATTTTAACAAGAATTCCCATTCTTTGCAAGATTTCTCCTTTCAACCTATTGTTATAGCTGATTCTGAGATGGAACGTCTGCTAAAGGAAACCTATTGGATTCACCGTCTTAATACGGTATATCGAAAGGTCTAAATTCCAAAACACTCTACGATATTCATTAATCAATATTGTTTTTTTTTTAAAAAAATTTTAATTTTTTTTTTTAATTATGTCCCCTGTCTACAATTTAGTTAAGAATAATTTTATATTATTCTAATTTACTGAATAACTTGACTAGTGAAAGTATAAACTAATATCATAAAAATAAGTTTAATAATTCTTTACAAATGAAAGGGCATTTTTAAAACTAATTATGAATATATTATGATTAATTATTGATAAAAATACTTAGTCATTTTATGATTATAAATATTATGCACACCATAATTTTTTAATAAATTTTTATTATATAAATTGAGTTCAGATAAAATATGAACATTCGTCAAAGTGTTTATCTCTATTTATTCGCATAAATATATATATATATATATATATATATATATATATATATATTATAAAAACTATCAGCATACAGTTATTTCGGAGACAAACAGATACCCAGACATAGAAAAGACGGCCAAGAAGTTCTGGTGTGACACTTTATGCGAGCTAGATATTTACGATATGTAAACTGTGCTATAAAGACAAGTGGAGACTACCTCGTTGCATGCGTATGGATCTCTCCAGTTCATTTGATCTTAGTTGAAAAAATGCTTTGAGGAGTTATATAATTCTGTCCCAAGGAGGCAGGCAGACGAAGTACGCCTATTAATGTATTAAGTATACGGCCTCTATAATCTAACAAAACTTTTTTAAGTGCGTCTAGAAGTGTCTACGCCCGTCTCTTACCTGTATAATGACCTTGAGGTGTTTACTTGCATACTTATTTACAGTTGTCACTACATACTGGTTAGAATGATTATCAAGTTTTTGGGTCAGGCAGCTCTGAGACAGTGATGGTGGTGGTGGTGGGTTGTTAATTAAAAAATATTGCAAGGATGAGAATGGGGGGAGTCTAGAGTACAAACTATTTGGTCGATTAATTGTTGAACATTTGCTTCGAATATCGTCGGTAGCTACCCTTGACGTTAGGTCAATACATTAGTAGAATTGTCCAATGGCCTAGAGGCTATTTATCCTAAATAAATTTTATGAAAAAAACGAAAACAAACGCACTTTGGGCCAATGATCCTCAATCATTTATGGAGACAAAACCCACAACCAACCAACCAAACAAACAAATAAACAAAAACAAAAATAAAAACGCTGGGCCATTAGCCCATGGTTTTGCCTACACATTTGAACAATTGAGTTTTTCTTTTAAGAAATCAAAATTGTAGTTGACTGCATGATAGTTTGAAATTGGTAAAAACCTCATTAACACACACACACACACACACACACACACACACACACACACACACACACACACGTGTGTGTGCATTTAATTCACTTTGTAACACCAATTATAAAATTTATTTCTGAACTTTCTTGAGTGCATGTATTATTTAATTGAGATCGATAAAGCTGAAATTATATGCAGAAAAAGTCTCCATAATTACGTTCAAATCGCCATTATTTTCGTGGGTTTGTTTTTTTTTTTGTTCAAATATCCTGCATATTGCTATGGGTCTACAAGTATGAGTAAAAGTTGCAACAATAATATTCGAGTTAAATTAACAATTATTCCCCAATTCCAAAAATAAGTTCAGGTTTTAGTAAATTAAACTCGATTATGAAAGCAGCATAGAATACATGAAAATGAGTACAGTGGACAATATAGGTAAAAGGGGTAAGTATTCCGGTGCCCCCCGCCCCTTAATAAAAGAAATTGGAATACATATCTACTTAGCAAACCCCCTAGACAGTTTCCATTCCTCGCACTATATAAATATAATCTTCAAGGTAGTGGAAGTATGACAGAAAAGTGTCATCGTAGATTAGCGAATGAATGTGTGTATTTCAGTCTCACTCAAAAGCCACCTCAGTTTAAATACATGTACAAGCAGGGCAAGTAAATGTATACTACAAGGTCCAGATCAGGTAAAGTGGAGGTGGTGGGGTCCTAAATTTCAAAAGGGCCCTGACTTTCTTCGAAAGGGCATCAAAGCAAAAGTCGATGTGTCTGTTTACTCAAAGTGTGCGTAACACCCAATAAACGTGCGCAAGAATAAAACGATGGTCAAATTTCAAGTGACAAGTGACTGTACGTTTGTGTATATGCTTTTGTTTTAGCCCTGGAGGATGGGGTCCGGAAACCCGGAAGACCACTCCCCATCCCCGATCTGGCCCTGACTACTACTACTACCACTGCAATTATTACTACTGCTACTACTACTACTACTACTACTACAACTAATACTGCCAATAATACTACTAATAATAATAATAACCTTGGAATGCGGATCGTAAGTAAAATCCCTCTTCTTTTGACCTATGGTATTACATCCTTCAGAACACTCACTATTTTTGTATTAATCCCTGTCAGAACAGAACACCTATGTATACTTACCATCCGCATACCAAAGTCAGTCGAAATAAATTTATTAATTACTAGCGAGCGTTCGATATTCAGAATTGATCGGAGGCTGAAACTTCAGGGTAAATCTTCAGTATGGAATACGGCCCGACATGGTTGGTCTCCGCTACCAGTAATGTCAGAAGAATTAAAAGCGGAGATCTACTTGTTAGTCCAGTATCTTTCATGTTTACCAGTCAAAACTGGTGCAAAATCTCATGACAATAAACTAATGGGAACTGGAGATGTAGACATTCTATAACTATCCCAAGTCCGTAAGGCTACTTCCATCAAAGTAACCATGACTTTGGCCTCTCCCCCCCCCCCCCAACAGAAAACAAAATCCCACTTCCTCCAGTTTGGCGCTTTTTAAAGCCTGGAGCCCTAGGCCACCGACTAGTTCGCCTATATGGTCCGGCCAGCCCTGGGCTCACTTATACATACTGAATCTACGGAGTCGGTCCATATAGCAATATGTAACGAACATGTGGGCGGCAACGTAAATTGGGAATCTCTTCACTCATTCGGCTGACACTCAGATATTTGAGTAGAAATTGTTCAAGATACCTTTTTTAATTACATGTCCTTTTCATTGATTTAAATATATTATACCGTATCCATTATTATACTATGACGACATAACTGGCATTTAAAGGTCACTGGCCACATATATTGTACAAACGTGTGATATTATTATAGTCAGAAACAAAACGTATTTGTTATGTATGTACACCATAAAAATGTTTAATTAGACTTAAAATCCGCTTTTTTAAATGAAAAGATTATTCGGCAATCTCCGTAAACAATCGGTAGTTTCCGTGTGCCAAAAACGGATATGACGTACATTTATCCCATCTATTCAACCTAGCCATTCAAGTGTTTAATTTCCCCACGTAAATGTCTATGTGATATATCTTAGGATCGTGTTTTTTGTACAGCAAATATGGTGCAATGTGTTGCATATGGACGTAACCAAAAGAGTGATGATGGGGAAAAAGAGTTCTTTCTTTTTCCGAAAGACCCTGTTTACCAGAAAAAAGTGGATTCAAGCTGTGGGATCGAATATGGTGAGGTATGGGAAAGTTGTATCATTTATGTCGGATTATAGTCAATTTGGCCCAAAGACAATTCGGCCCAGCTTAACAATAGTTTGAACAAGTTCTTTTTCTTCAAACAACAAGTAGATACTATGTAATATAGGTTTTAGGAGAAAACTAAATTTAAACAAACGTTCTTGACATTCTTTCAAAGAAAATAATCATACTTCGTAACGTACATATATATGAGGGAAAACACAAACTGACATATCCTGCTCGTTCTAATTAAAATATTTATATACATTTTTTATGCTAAAAGATATACGCATCTGCACGACGACATTCTCAATTGAAGTCTTCCGGTCAAATTATCAATATTGATTTATTAAACAATAATACTTAACAGATAATATTCTACAGAATACGTATTCATTTTTCTAAGGGTAGTGTACATGAGATATTATAACAAATATATTTAATTTTAGGCTTCAGGCTGTAACACTGCTGCATATAATACACACTCGATTACACATGAAAGAGAGAGAGAATAATGTTGAGCATTTTGTCAGTGTTTAGTTGCTGCAATATGAAGCTCTTACCACTTAATTTTATTGTTTGTTTTTATTTTTCAAGTTGTCTTAGTGTGTGCGCGCGTAAATTAAAAGCTTGTCATTACTAGTCAATATAATCAATCATAATTGCTTCATTATTCCATAAAAATAAGAAAGGAAATAATTTTGTGTTGAATTGGTCCCCCCCCCCCCTCACGGTACAAAAAAATTGATAAACATACACTTATTTGAAAATAAAATGAAACTAGCCTTGCATTGTTATCATTTATTCCTTCTGTTTTCATCGTGCGAAATTTATTAAAGATAAAAAATATACCCACGAACTCCGTATATGTAGCGGATGCCGGCTTGCGCATGCATCTTTACTGTAGTGTGTATCGCTTATGTCAAATAACAAAATCGCAAAAGAGATGAAAATATCACCCGATTGCTTGGAGGCACCTGCCATTCACGCATGATAAGTTACAAGGTGCAAACTGACCAAGATTGTATTGTATCCAGGTTAACTATACGATGGTATCTCGCAAATAAAAATCATTATTTTAAAATACATTCATTGTGAGTGCAAATGATAATCTTTTCGCTAGCATGGGTTACTAAAGTATTATTAAAGCAAGTTATTGTTGTGCACTGCAAACATCAATTATGATTACACATGGCAAACAAATAGAAGCTCGGGTGATGAATAAACACAACCGGCAGCGAGCAATAAACTCCTTGCTTAAACTTACTGAGGGATATCAGATACGAAGGTTATTTTAGTACAAAGAAAACCAACCCCAGAAACTGACTTTGGTATCTTTTAAGAGTGCCGTTTTTTTTTCTTATGAAGTCGTCCGACATAAGGAAGCCAAATTTGGTTCCTTTGGATTCTTTTAAGTGTGCCGATTGTTTTTTTTATAAAGTCGGCCGACATAGGGAAGCCACCATTGATTCCTTTTTACCTGTATTAACGGGAATTTTCAAAATAAATTGAAACAATGGAACAGTTTTGAAAGCGACACAATCTAGTGCTTCGTGCACGCATATCGATATAAGGCTGAACAGTAAATCAGTTTTCAGTAGTCTCATCTAAATGTTCCTTATCCATAGTTTATAGTGTTTTATTTTTCGACAACAAGAAGCATGTGGATAAATGTACGTCATTTCCGGTTGGCGTCCTCTATAGGTGGGAAATCGTAGCTAAGGGGAAGTAACAGCGTTGTATACTTCTATTTCGAGTAATTAAATTATTATTTCTTCTTTACACTTGATAATTTTTTTTGTTCTTTTTGTGCGAGTATAACTACTTTTAATTATGTAATGTAAATCTGATGTAAACAGAAAAATGGAGTATGGCCGGTGACCTTTAACGAATCAAAAATGGTTGTTTGATGGTTGTTATTCGTTTGTATCTTTGACAGTAAACAAACTCGATCTAACCTGCAATATTTGTTTTAGATCTAAATAATTATTGCTGATAACACGCTAAAATTTACTTCCATGTTCCATGACTAATTTTGAGAAATTCCTTGATAACGGAATTTGAGAACTGTAAGGCAGATGAAGGGCAAGACCCGAGTTAACGAAATGTTTTCACCTACCGGAAATGGGGTTAACCAGATCCATGTGACAATTATGGACAGGATGTTACATGAAATGATTGTTGCAAATAAAAATATTCGCCCTACTGATAAACCACTATGTAAAACGTATTAAATCTACTTCGATTTTGGATGTATTCAGGCATGGTTAAAGATGAAGTACATTTCTTTTGTTACGCTAACGTTTATGACTAATTCATCTTAGAATGTACTAGGATGGAGTTCTTACAGCGTACGTTAGCTATGCTTGCAGTCCCTGGCAATACTAAATTATGGAGAAAAGAGAATAACGATCATAAATCTGCTTAGAGATGGTTTGCCAGAGACGAGGAGCATGATCCAGAACGAGTATTGACGGAAGTATTTAGCGCTAATTACAAACGGGGCTGGCGTGTTACACTGAAGACTGCGTAAAGAAGAAATGCATGGACTGCACTAGGATACCAAGTCCCCAATGTAAAGCTCTACAAGCAAATGTGATAATATAATCACTGAAACTTTGCTATTTGTAATTAACTCAGATATTGTAGAACTTCATCTATATCTAGTGTAATTTGCTGTATCTGATATTTGCGTCTGTGTGCACGCACGCATTATCCACCCATCCATCACTCCATGGGCTCAACTCCCATCGGTGTCTAACGCACTTAACGCAGATTATCTTCATTGTACATGGTCCTTTGCTATCCTGCTGAAAATACGTATGTCCATTTGGCACCATTCTTTAATATTGTTGAACCATTGTATGCCTGGTCTTCCTCTTATTGCAGTTCCATCCATCATTCCAAGTACTACACTTTTTATCATCCGTGTGTTTCTCCATGCTGTATATATATATATATATATATATGTATATATATATATACATATATATATATATATATATATATATACATATATGTCCGGGAAAAAATAAAGTTTTCGTTTCATCTTCATTTGCACAACGTCCCTTTTAGGTCCTAATATCCACATTTGTTATCTTTTGTTGCCACTGGATGCGCGCGCATCATATGGAGTATATATCTGCATTCAAAGAGAAGAGCTGTCATTCTTGAACAGTGTTAAACCCATCTTCGCTTGCCAAGCTTCCGATAACCCTGTCTACACCTTGGCGGATCGAACAGCTATAGGCCTGTTCGATAACGGTTGTTATGTCCCTTGACTTATTAATTCCGAAGCACAGAAATATCTGCTTGATATGCCAAGGTGTAGTTAGGGTTATCGGAACCTTGGCTAGCGAACATGTGTTAGACCCGACATGCCACTGACGGAATTTGTTTTTAAAAAATTGCCACAATTTCGCTATTAACCCTCTCTTGTTCCATCCTATGGGTTCTTTGACTGCTGTTTTGTTTGATATCTATATTTGATACCTCATCATAAAGCATATCATATATTAAACACATCATTAGATATGTCTTTTAGGTTCTTATTATGAAATAATACAAGGTTTTCATTGTCATGTCACCTACTATAAAAAACTAAATGAAATCCAAAAGTTCGTAACTGTAAAATATCATTTATACGGAGGTTAGTTATTACGACTTAGTGATCATGCAGAATAAAGGAATATTGTTCATAAACTTATCAGTTGTGCGGATGACAATAATCGGAAGAAATTCCATGTCTCCTGACGAATCCATATAGTCGACATTGTAATGAGATTGCTTTTGCAATTGTGCGATACATAGCCATTTTTTCTCGTTGTAGCGGTCTTAATTACATTTTTGGGAGTGGGGTGGGTTGTGACAAAACCCAAACATCGCGAATAACAGTGGTTGGTGTCACTGGTGTATTCACGAAAGAAATTGTTTTGTTTCTTTTAAATAACATGTTTATTAATCATACACATTCTTATGAAATAACGCAGTTCTCTTAACGACCCTAAATAAGATAGTTAATGCATTCGAATTGGCGGGGCAGGTAACATCAGGTAAGATAACATACCTGGACCGGGAAGTTTATGTATACACTGATACCAGAGTTACACAACAAAATGGCTGAATGTGACGATAAGACAGTCCAGAATAACATATAGAACTGCCCAATATGTATAGACACAATAAAAAAATCAAGTGTCTCTGCCATGTCTACACTCATTTTTGTGAAAGTTGTATTGGTGACTATATAGAAAGTGTCTGCAAACGAGAGCCCGGATTAACCAGCAGTTTTCCATGTCCTTCTTGTCGAGCAGATACCAAGCTACCATGTGACCTCGAGGATATTGGAAGCGATGTCAGCAGCTTGGCGGAAACGTTTCGCATAAATGTCCAGCTGAAGTCGCTAAAAGATCCAGAGAAAAGTGAAAAATTGAAGACATGTACTGTCTGCTGTGTAGACAGATTTCAGTCAGTTGCCGCAACGCCCTGGTGCCAGGACTGTGAAGAGGCGCTATGCGATACTTGCACGGTGTATCATCGAACACTAAAGGTACTAAAGAGTCACAAAGTCGTTCAGATTGAGAACGTATATGATGTAGTGCCCAAATCGTCCACTCGTAGATGCCCGGATCACGCGATGATCGACGTCACCTTTTACTGTTTTAGTCACGAACAGGCATGTTGTATGCATTGCGCGGCAACAAAACATCGTGTTTGTGACAATGTCGATGAACTAGAAGTTTTACAACAAGATCCAGAATTTCCCAGCAAAAACAGAAAGATGCACGATGAACTAACTCGCATTCAGTCTGACCTATATGTTGTACTTCAAAATCGCGATCGAAATGCCGCACAACTTGGAGAAGAACTCCTCGATATCAAGGAGAAAATAACGTATTTGCAGAATACAGTTGTCAAGCAGGTTGAAAGAATGTTGTCCAGTACAGTGTCTGAAGCAGAAGATGAACAAAGAAGGGAATCCGATACAGTTCGGACGGATACAGATTGGTTACGTGATCATCAAGAGTTGATATCAGGTCTACTCTCCAAGGTACAGGTAGCAAGTTAGGAATCTGAACTAGATCGATTCCTGGTATATCGAGAAATCCAGAAAAATTTGGCCACCTTGAACATAGAACTTCCAGAGAAGCTTGCTGGTATGTATAATTCTAACCTTGGTTTTGTTCCCAATGAGACTATTTGCGCCTTATTTCAACAGTTTTCTAAAATTTGGAGACATAACTGTCAAGAAAGAGAACTGCAAATTTCAGTTATCGTCGGACATTGCCAGATTACATAAATATGAATTGGCATCAGTGACCAGACCAGTTCCAATGTTTCCCTCTCTGGTGACAAGGCGGTTCCTTTGATTCGCTCAGTTTTGTTTGTAGAAGACAACAAGCTCCTTATGTCAGATATTGACAACAAATCGTTAAAACTCTATAATGACGAGGGAACATTGTTGCAGAAGGTACTCACCCGAGCAGGTTTAGGTTTTCTGACAAGAATGCGTGGAAATAAATACGCTGTTACGGAACCTGATATATGCAGCATTGATGTATACGAAATTTAGAATGATATTAAATTAATCTCATCCATCCAAACTTCAGCAGGTATTTTAGGCCTCGCTTTTATCAACTATGTTTTCATTTTGACGTGCAAGGATTGTGTGCGTGTCATTGATCAGAATGGAGAGTGCTTGCAGCATTTAGATAAAAACTCCAATGGAGATCCCATGTTTTTGTCGGCAAAATACATTCTATCGGAACCATCCGATAATGTTGCATATGTTTCTGATCTAGGTAATCAAAAAGTGTTTGCAGTAGTGTAGTGGGATACCCTACGGACAATGGGAATTAGCATTACAGACCCCCCCCCCGGGATACCCTACGGACAAGATTTCTACGGACAAAAAAACACCCTGGGACTGTCTACGGACAATGGGAATTTTGTATAGCGACTACCACACCCTGGGACTGTCTACGGACAATGGGAATTTTGTATCGGGACAAGAGGAATGGCACAGGTAGGGTGACGTCACGGTACTGGACACTTGCAACAATGTAGCAAGGACCGTGATGTCATGCCACCTGTGTCATTTCTATATAAAGTTTGAATCATTCGCGTAGGGGTTTGTGGATATTATAATATTATACCCAAATTATACAACTGACTAAAAAAAAATTTAGATAAGAGAATAATGTTTTTGTGAGTTAAAAGATAAATTATACAATCGAATAAATTTTTTTTTAGGCAAGAAAGAATAAATCTTTTCGAGGCAATGGAGTGGCCCTGAAAAGGGCCGTTGTTTGTTATGTTAACACCATTCCGTTAACATAGAAGGCATCTCACTGATCTTCTTCTCTTTCTTAAACTTCGTCTAACTTCTGGACCGTAGATGAGGACTCGCTTCAGACAGCCTTGTCTTTCCACATAGGTCCTTCGTTTCCAAACGCTTGTCTCGGTGATCCTAACGATTCTCCATGATGATCTCACATACATAGGTAAGACCGTACGGAATAACATCGACGATACGAGGGTAGACGATTCAACGTTGGTCCATATCTTTGTGACGAGAACAGGTGAAGGGAATGAAGTGAACCGCGTTTATTTATAGTGAAAGAGCGGATCGAAACGGATTGAAATTATTCACCAATCCCAACACGCGTTACAAAATTCACTCACTTCGCGGAGTGTCTCTTCCAATCCGAAGAGAGCTGCCTATGACGTCACATTCCCTATATAGGTGCGCTAGCGTCTGTGCGCAGTGAATCGATGCGACATTGTTTTGTGAAACATGACTGAAACTAAGAAGACGATGAATTGGGGTGCACCGGTTTTGGAGACGAAAAGCGATGGCATAGCAGCGGCTACCAAAGTTAACACAGCGCTACTTCCAGAAGAGGTTGATTTCAACTGGGATTTAGTAGATTTTTTCTCTTCTTCGCAAGAATTTGTTCCGGTACCAGTACCTTCGCCACTTTCTCCTTCTTTACCACACGTCGAGGATTTTAAACAAAGACAAAAAGAAGAATTGGAGAAATTTTTACAGCAGCAGAAAGAGGCAGAACAAGCATTTCTCCTTGAACAGCAACAGCGAGAAGAAGAAGAGGCAAGAAGGAAACGACAGGAAGAAGAAGCAGTAGAGAAGAAACAAGGTCTAGGAGAGAAGGAGAACAGTGAACCTCAAACGGTAACGGTACTCTTGGACATTTTGGCCGAGTTAAGAAGTCTGAAACAAATGTATCAGACTTCTTTATTACGACCCAAGAGAAAAAGACCTTCCCGAGCCAAACAGCCCAACCCTGTTACTACACCAGAGATACCACCCCTAGTGATTTCTACCAAATCATTAAAAGGAGCAAGTCCAGAAGTAGGCCTTGGCCGTGGCAAAGGTTTAAGGCAGTTAAAGCGGATTGCTTCTCGTTCCTGAGTTTGTTCTAAGAAAAATACAAACACCCAACGGTCCTTTTCAGGACCACTCACTTCTTTCGAAAAGAGATACTATTCATTTTGCCAAAATCAATTAAAACTCAAAATCCCCTGTTTAACCCTATGATGTAAGTGTTGTGAGTGCATGAGTGTAGGTCCTTATTATTCTAAACAATCAAAACCAGGAGACACGTTTTTTTTCAGTCTGGTCTATTCTGGTACAAATATTTACAATTCAATGTCACAATACAACATAACACAACATTTTTAAAAAAGTTCATAGACTTCTTCTGTGTCTTTTTTCTTCTTTCACTCTCTCTCTGTTTTCTGATTTGCTTCACTTTCACAGTTTTTTCCTCCTCCTCGTCTTCCTCACTTTTTTCTCTTCTTCTTTTCTTTTCTATCTTCTTTTTCTGAACGTGTCGGGGTTATTCTTTTGCCTAGGGTACCTCTTCTTTCTCCTCTTCCTGCTCCTGTTGTTTCTTAGGGCAGTCTAGAGACCAATGTCCTTTCTCTTGACAATGATGACAGGTATCCTGACTTTGGTCTCTTTTGACAATGGTCTTGCTTTTGTGACCTTCTGGACATTCTGTAGCCTAATGCCCTTTCTTCTGGCAGATATAGCAAGTATCTTGACTTTTATCTCAAAAGGAGGGAGAGTAGTCCGTCGCCTTGTCTGAAAAAAACTTTCGTATGACACCTCGCAAAGCTCTAATCAGAAGTTCAATTTGTGTGGGTTCTTCCATCGTGCTTGTCGGCTTGAGAGCGAAATGAATACTGAGAGGGAAGGCACCAGCCCATTATATATGCACTGGTCTGACATGGATATATAGGGGTCCATGGCGTTTCAAATGTAGTCATTTGACTTTTTGCAGTCAAGATGAAACGATCGCATCATTTCGTAAAGAAAGGAGAAGAGAGTAAGAGGCAGATTTATCGCTTCGCACAGTAGCTGAAGTCTTGGCTCAAATTCATGCCAGCGATTTTGAAGATGAGATGAGTGAGCCAGAATCTAGGCCTAGAGAGTCTACACCAAACCAAAGTCCATTACCATCAGTAAACCCTGAAAAGTACTACCACATTCGAGAGACGGACAAACGCTCCTCCAGAAAATTTAGAAATACGGTCTACACGTACACGGTGAAGTTTAAAGATTTCAAGTCCGACGTACCGTTGGAGAAAGCAGAAGGATTCATTACTGATGTGTGGGATTCTTTGTTAACCACACTGAAACGGCAATGTCAAGCCAAAGAAGACGATCGCTTGAGACTTTCTATTCATCACGACAGTTTGAAATCACCCGTTTGGATCGAGTTTAGCAGCCCAGCAGAATTGACACCTTCCAAAGTCATGGACAAGATTCAATACGTACAACAATCCAACGACAAGTTTCACATCATCGACGGAAAGCGACACTGTTCATGACCCACGTGTCTCTTCCCCAAGGACATGGCAAAAAAGGGTGATCTTGGTAGACAATCTTCGCAGCACCAAAACGAGTCTCGTCCGAATTAACAACCCTCAAGACAAGGACGACACGGCAGAATGGAAAAGAGCCTGGCAAACTATTCAAAAATCTAGCCGAGCCAAATAACAAAGAGAAGCAGAACTCCTGTTTCAGAAAGCTGGCCTTTCCAAAGACACACCCTGTGGCATTTCTGAAATGCAAAAGTTGCAAGACGTCTTGGCTCCACGCTACACCTTGAAAGTGCACCCTCAAGAAGTGCGCGAACCTCTGTTGTTTTGAGTTAAAGATTTCAAAGACGGAAAATACATTCACGTCTATCATCACGATGAACATTTTGATGCCATTACCAGTATCACTGGATTCCTGGGAAAAGGTTATTACTGTGAGAAATGTGACTATGGCTATAACAATCGAGAGCAACACAAGCATTGTGGATCGAAATGTGAGAGATGTTTAGCCTCTAATCCCTGTATGGATGAAGGACAAGAACGAGTGCATTGCCCAGCTTGTCAGGGCACGTTTGTCAGCCCTACCTGTTACCAACAACATCTAAAGACGCAAGGTTCACAGCAGAAAAGTGCTTGTCAGCTCCAGAGATTGTGCCCTACTTGTGGACAAGGCATACGTACCAATAATGCCAATGCGCACGTCTGTTAGGAAAGAAGCGATGTCACATTTATCGCGAAATCGTGGACTTGGAACACCAATGCTACATTCACAAATACCATTCCAAACATAAAGAAGAGGAAGATAATGACCAGAAGAAAGGCCATTTCATCTTTTTCGATTTCGAATCCATGCAAGAGACTGGCATTCACATTCCTAATTTCTGCATGGCTCATCGAGTGTGTGAGAAGTGCATCCAAGAGCTTATCTTGACTCATTGCCCTCACTGCAGCAAGATTCCTGGAGGACGTGAAAAAATCTTTCGGGGACCAAACACGCTAGCTGATTTCGCCCAATGGATCTTAAACCCTCTCGACGAGACGTGCAGTCAAGAAGACATCGAACGTTACGGAGATTGTCATCGCCATGCCACAGTGATGGCTCACAATTTCTCGGGATATGATGGGCAGTTTCTTCTCAGATACTATACGGAATAAAATATCGAACGTCCTAAAGTGACTTTGAACGGAGTCAAAATCATTTCCATGCAAGTGGGACAAGTGCAGTTTAAAGATTCGATGAGTTACTTGGCCATGCCTTTGAGTCGCATGCCTAAAACGTTTGGAATGACAGAAATAGCCAAAGGCTATTTTCCACACTTTTTCAATACCGAAGCCAATCAACACATCGTTCTGCCCCATTTGCCTGAGGCTCACTTCTACGACCCCAACAACATGCGTACCGAACAACGAGAAGCTTTCTACGCATGGTACCAGACACACGCCTCGGACCCCTTAGACTTTCAGGAAGAAATGTTAAAGTATTGTCGTTCCGACGTGGACATTTTACGGCGTTGCTGTGGAAAATTTCGAGAATTGTTCCTGGAACACGGAGAGATCGGTCCTTTGAAAGAAGCCTGCACCATTGCCAAAGCGTGTTCCTTAGTGTACCGCCAACGATTCATGCCTGAAAACACCCTGGCTGTCATCAGTCCTCAAACTACCAATTTTGTCAAACGTCAATACTCGGTCAAAGCCCTACGCTGGTTACATTATTTGTGTGACAAGGAAGACAAATGGATCAAACACGCTCGCAACGGAGGAGGAGAAAAAGCCATCGGAAGGTATTCAGTGGATGGTTGGGACTTAGAAAAACCCCAGATCGTGTACGAGTTTAACGGCTGCTTATTTCACAGATGCCCCATCTGTTACCCTCAACGCAACACTAAAAATCAGTTTTTACAACGAACCATGGAAGACTTGTACCAGGCCACTTGTCAGCGACGCTTGAAGTTAGAAGAACAAGGATACCAAGTGGTGGAAATGTGGGAACACGAGTACGATCAGCGATTGAAAACCGATCCCGAGTTTAATCGCATCGTGGAAAGTTACAAGCTGGTGGACCCACTGAACCCCAGGGACAGTTTGTACGGAGGACGGACGAATTCCACCTGTTTGCTGTACCAAGCCGACGGGGAGAAAGGAGAAGAAATCAAATACTTGGACGTGTGTTCTCTGTATCCGTACGTGTGCAAATACTGTCACTTTTCCGCAGGGCACCCACAATTGCTGACGGAACACATTGACCTGGACAACATTCGCCAATACGAAGGATTGATCAAATGTAAAGTTTTGCCTCCCACGTACTTGTACCATCCCGTTTTACCTCACCATTGCCAAGGAAAACTGATGTTTCCCTTGTGCCGTACTTGTGCCGAAACATGCAACCAAGACCGACCTTGTCAGCACACTCAGGAAGAACGCGCCTTGACGGGAACGTGGGTCAGCATGGAATTGTTTAAAGCTCTAGACTTGGGATACCAACTGTTAGAAGTGTACGAAATTTACCACTTTCCCAAGACGGAAAAATACCACAAGGGCGACGAGACTCAAAAAGGAATTTTTGCAGACTACGTGAATGCCTTTTTGAAACTGAAACAAGAAGCTAGTGGCTATCTTTTCTGGTACCACACTCCGGAAGACCAAAAGAAATT
The DNA here is from genome assembly GCA_016617855.1 of Megalonaias nervosa. Taxonomy (NCBI): domain Eukaryota; kingdom Metazoa; phylum Mollusca; class Bivalvia; order Unionida; family Unionidae; genus Megalonaias; species Megalonaias nervosa. The sequence goes on from JAECUM010054901.1 coordinate 18,365, forward strand.
CAAAGAGAAATACTGGGAGCAGGAAGGCATCCCTTTAGACCACAACGAGAAAAACGAAAGAAGGCGATCGTTTGCCAAAGTGATGTTGAATTGTTTGTGGGGTAAAATGGCACAACGACCGTGTTTACCCAAGACGGAGTATTTGACAGAACCTTCCCGCTACTTCCAGATGATTCACGACAAAACAAATACATGAAACACGTGGACTTCCTTCGTGAGGACTTGATCTTAGTCAATTACGAAGAAGAACTGGTATTTGTAGAAGCCGACGAATTTGGAAATGTCATCATTGCGGCTTACGTGACAGCCCATGCTCGCTTAAAAATGTACGAAGCTTTAGAACTGTTAGGAGATCGTGTGCTGTATTTTGACACGGACAGTTGCATCTTCATCGATCGCCTGGGTCAACCTCACCCTGTCATCGAAGGAGACCGTTTAGGAGCATGGACGGACAAGCATCCCGACGACAAGATTCTAAGTTTTGCAAGTGGTGGTCCCAAAAATTACGGCTACGAATACCGGGACCCACAAGGAGAAGTGCACACCGAGTTTAAAGTGAAAGGATTGACTCTCAATTATCTCACCAGTCGAGTGGTGAACTTTGGCGTCTTGAAAGAAGCCTTGCAGTCTGGACAGGATGGAAATTTTAAAGTGACCACCCGTGAACCGCACAAGATTGTACGTTTACCCACACACCAAATCGTTAGCCGGCCCTTGGAAAAAGTCTATCAAATCGTGTACCAGAAGCGAGGTCGGCTTAACAATCACTTCACTTTACCGTACGGTCACGACGATATTGGCCAGCATATAAAAAAGGACAACGTTCAAGACCGATAGTTCATTGTGACTACCATTGCCAAGCGAGAAAGATGAATCCTTTCAAACAGCAAGTTTCAAGCAAGAGCAAGCTCGAGTGCGATACTGTGCCTTGCGATGGCAGGGATGCCGTACGCTATGACCTTAGCGATTCAGTACCACATCATCATGGAAATTTTGCTACGACTGTACCTACCATGGAAAGTGATGCTGTGCGTGTCAAACCTGATGGATGCGAAAGCGATGACACTCGTTATCGTACACCTTTTCACTTTACTGGTTTTCATGGTGGATGTCATCCTTATGAAACCATGCGGCTACCACCCTACGGATGTCATGTAAAACTGAGCACACTCCTACATATTTCACCGTACCCTCATCGAAATGAACCTGTGAAAGACGAATATTCGTTCCCTGTGCGTTTGCCTGAATACAGCGACTACTGAAGTCGGATCCAAACCTTCCGAAGAAAATGGCCAAAATATCTGGGAGGACCTACCCCCCAAAGAATTAGCTAGAACTGGATTTATCTACTTGGGCGAAGGGAATAAAGTCAAGTACTTCAGTTGCGGTGTGTCACTTCACGAGTGGGAGAAGAAAGATTGCGCTTATCTGGAACATGCTCGATGGTCTCCAGATTGTCACTACCTACCTTTAGTGGGACCTCGTCATTGAAGTGGGCTACCAGCTACGGGGCTAGGAGTCAAATGTTGGACAACCCCTAGACAAGTATTTAAACCCCCTTGTAGAAAATAATATTCAAACATTACCAAACGAATTGCAAGAGAAGATCTACAAGGAAAGTTGGCAGGGACTTACCAGAACCAAATCTCAATTTGTTACTGTAGAACTTTTGCGTCGAGAAATTCACAAGAGGAAATTGACAAAAGTCAACAAACAAGTCCGATTTCTCTGGATCAAGGGTGCGTTCTTCCTACTATTTCGCTTTAGACCATTTACATTTGAAGATTTTATTGACATTCTTGGCCGATTCCTGGAATAGCTGTGGTCAGAAATTACTCACTACGTTCATTACTTTCGCTCTAGGAGAAGTGTTTGACTGACATGGTTATGGACACTTTACAAGAAAACATTCGTGGTTTGCCTGTGGAACTGAGTGAACGCATTTACCGCGAGTTCGTCAAAATACAAGTGAAACGCAAAGAACCATTGCATCCGTTACATCACCGATGTTTGAACCACTGGTACCTAAATGCTATAAGAGGACTGATTCTGATGAAAGTGTTCCAGTGGTCAGACATTGATGAATCGCTTGAAATTCATAAATATTTGGATGCCACTCATTCAATTTACAAGGTGATCCTAATACACCGAATTCCAACGGAAGAGTTAGAGGATTACAACAAATCTTTACAAGAACAATTCTTTCTAGTTCATGAGGAAACTTCTGTGCGACGTATAGTGTGTGAGTTAGCGACTAAACTTTTTTGGTAAGGTACTAAAATAAAATCGAGGATGTTCAAAAAGTACACTTATTACCTGACACCAAAGAGGGTATAAAAACCGACTACTATGCTACGACCTTTATCATTTGTGATACAACAGATTCCGTGGAAGGAAATCAATGACACTATTCAAACGGTAGATCATTACGATCGTCTATTACGAGAACTGTGTCCATTGAATTGGGGTCGACGTGTAGTGTGTGTCTTAGTGACTTGCTTTCTGGGATTTCGTTTACCAGCCGATTCCTTGTGGACTCTTTACGAACAGTACATACCACTCCAAAAAGCATGAAAGTGGCCCCTTTAAATGTACACGAGAGACTCATTCAGCTCAAAGCTTTGCGCTTTCATCTTGATACTTCTCAACCTCTACGGGTAAACAAGATTCGTCAACTTTTAGTCACTGAAGATGTGTACGACGACGTGTGCGTAACTTGTGACTTGCACCCTCACTGGAAAGATGTACGTGACTGGGAAAGTTGGGGATTTGAGGCATGGACAAAAGAAGTGTCAGACTATGCCAAAGATTTGTAATCCTAAAAAATTAAAACGTTCAGTGAAAAAAGTAACTTTTAAACCAGTGTTAGTGACAGTGCCAGAAGAAGAAGTAGTGACCGAGGAAAAACACTCTCTTCAGGACAGGACCGTGATCGACATCCCCGAAAGGCCATTCCGGGAGGACTCTTGTGTGACTGTGCCAAGGAGTGTAGAGACTCTAAGAACATTACACACTACCCCTACGATTTCACCTCTTGATCACCACAAATGTTGTACAGAGACTTGTTTATATTCCACTATGATCGTTTTGATGTGTCTTTTATTCATGTACTTAACCATTTGGCTTTTATGTATTTTTGTCTTTCGTGTTGTTCACAATTAAAGATGACAATAAACGTGTCCTGAAAAAAGTATAAAAACTCTTGTCTTGTCTGTCCTCGTGTCAAAAGTGACATTTCTTACGCTACTATGGCAACCTCTACTGTCTCTACTCCCTCTTCCTCCACTGGCAAAGTCATTGACGAACACTTAGATCGGACTAGTTGGGAGGCCTTGTATCTTCGACATCCCTTTAACATGCTCATTGCCGGACCTAGCGGTTCAGGCAAAACCGATTTTGTCAAACGTTTGATCGAACATAAACATCATTTGATCGATCGTCCACCTCAACGAATCGTGTGGTGTTCCAAAGAGTGGCAATCGGCGTACAGCCTTCTGCGAGAAAGTCAAGGCGATTCCATCGTCTTTGTGGAAGGCATTCCTTGCGAGGACGACGGGATCGTGTCTGACCCTAGTCAAACTCATTTGGTTATCTTTGACGACATGTTAGGAGAAGACGAAGAAGAAATTAAGCTCTGGGTTACGCGCAAAAGGCATCATCGTAATGCCAGTGTCATTTACATTACCCAAAATTTGTTTCAACAAAGTAAGGCCCATCGTACCATCAGTCTCAATGCTCATTACGTGGTGTTGTTTAAAAGATAAATCGCAAGTGCAAGTGTTAGAAAAACAGTTAGGAACGCCTTGGCTGACTCATGCGTACGACGATGCCACTCAAACCCCACACGCTTATTTACTCGTGGATTTAAAATCCACCACTCCCGATTATTTGCGATTTCGTACCCATCTGTTTCACCACTGGTGCCAAGACGGAGGGCCTGTCGTGTACACGTCCCCGTCGTCGACTTAATCACAATCACCAAAAAAAGTCTATAAAAACCTCTGTCACTTTGGCTTTGTCTCACACATCGTCAACATGACGTCCCTTCAGTCTCATCTTCCCATCAAATTGATTCGTGCCTTGTACGGTATCAGTCGCGAAAAAATTCCACAAATACGTGCTCGTGTCTTAGAGGCTAGTCTCAAAGAAGTCTTACGATAGTTTACGGTGACAGCACGTCAATTACTGCAAGGCATCATTCACATTCCACATCAAACCAAACGTTTTTTTGAGAGAAACAAAGTCGCCTTGACGCAGCTAGCCGATCCTCGCATCGACACTCAAAAAACAAATAGCAAATCATTTTGAAACCTGGAGGTAGCGGTTCTCTAGGAGGTATCATCATTCGTTCCCTCTTAAAATGGGATCCTAATGCTCCCAACGTCGTCCCCAAGAAAAAAGCCACACCCAAACGTACTCAGAAGAAAAAGAAAAAGAGCAACGGTGTCAAGACCAGGTCACAGCCTCAGAAAAAGAAAAAGAAAAGTCCACAGAAAACAGCTTCTACCCGCAAGAGAGCGTCTCCAAAAACTTCTCCTTCAGCGGTGACACCCTCTTCTTCTTTACCGGCAGTGGCCGCTGCTCACAAAGTACCTGCCCCCAAAATCAAAGTCCAAGAGAGAACGGGTGTGTTACAGAGTTTACTGGATTTGTCCAAGCAAGAACTGTTCCGATTTAGTCCGTTGCTAACTCCTCCACGACGCGTGTTGCCTGTCATCAAGTTGATACGATGTAAAGACAATCAGTGGTGACGCATTCCAGTATAAAAAGACCTGAGCCAAACAATACGGATGAGTGTTTTTGCGCTGCTGAACGGCCAAAGATGTCCCCTCCAAGAAGTGCACACCGTTACCATCGTGTTCCTTCTTCGGTCCAAAAAGGAAAAGAAAAACGAAAAAGACAGTCACGGCATCCTAAAAAGCGCTTAGCCAAACATCGACTTCACCCCCCAGAAAAGACACACTCGTTCAAAGAAAAGAAGAAGTCACCAAAAAGGAGGATGGGTTACTAGTCTTTTATTACCAGGCATGATCAAAACTCTTAAAGCTATTTAAATCTATGACCACTAGCCAAAATAAGATAAAAGGACGCATGTGAAGCCATGGACTTTAGTGTATGTTGTGCACCAAAAGATGTCTCCTCATCGTTGTTCTCCTGTCCAGATAGGAAAAAGAAAAAGACAGTTTCGTCATCCGAGAAAACGCTTAGCCAAACAGACGTCACCCCCAGAAAAGACACACTCGTCCAAAGAATAAGAGGAGCCACCAAAGAGGAGCATTCTTTGGCGATTTTGGAAAACACATCGTCACCTTTATGACGAAGCGATAGTCCCCAATAAAGGATAAAAGACCGGGTGACAAGTCATCGACGTTAGTGTATTTTTTACTGTGTGCCACGGAACCAATGAGCCAACCGAGAAAGATGTCACCCCAAAAAAGACATTCCTCTTCTACCCCCAAAGGAAAGTAAAGGAAAGGACTGCCACCTCGTTTAGCCAAACATTGGGACATGTCGTCCGTCCTGTCCAAAGCTCCTCCACCCATGCGAAAAAAACTCATTCAAACTGCCTCCAAAGACGTCAGCGATACCGTATGAGAATGTTGTCTGAATGTCTTGAAAGGCACAATACCTTTGTCTAAACACCAGAAAGAATGCTTAGCCAAACATCGACACGTTCTTCGCCAAATGGTCCAAAAGAAAATACTCATTGGTCAAAAAAAAAAGATGTTGGTGCAACGCGGAGGAATTTTGCCCTTTTTGCCCATGTTACTGAAAGGAGTAATGGGAACAATAGGAGGACCCTTACTGAAAGGGGTTATGGGAACAATAGGAGGACCCTTGCTGAAAGGACTATTGGGAAACATCCTGGGAGGATGAAGATAAAAAGATCCAAGAAGATAAAAGGGACCTCTGGAGTCAAAAGATCTCAGACGTGATCCTTGAAATCCGATGGAAGGACGAAAACTGGCTTTAGTGCCTTACAAACGATGGATGGAATACCATCGTTGGCAAGAACAACGAACCCCAAATTTACCTCCCAATCCTCATTTGACCTAAATGTCCCAGTTACAACACGAACTGCAATCGTTGATGGATCGCAGCGATTTGTCAGAAACGGAAAAATCGCAACGGTACGGTCAGCTGTTACAACGACTGAAACTCTTTCACCAAAAAGCTTTAGACGAAACAGCTCAACCCATTCTGAAAGATTTTAAGGCCTTGATGAAAAGTCCATCACCATCACTACCACCTCCAATGGTCATTACAGAAAGTCCACCACCACTAGTCCCAGTGATCAAGACAGAAAAAGAAGAAGAGCTTCAAACTACACCAGAAAAAGTACGCAAGTTAACAACACCACCTACATCCAGAATTGGTTGGATTAAAAAGATGATGGCTACTCCTTCTTCCTCAGAAGAGAAAACGAAAGCCAAGACAGAAGTGAAACAAGAACTGATTACCCCTGTTCAAACACCGTCCTCCTCAACACCTATTGCTCGTCGGACACGCAAAGCATTACAAACCAAGAAAATACCACAGAAAGACAAGAGTAGCATCAGTGAAGATTGGATCTCTTATTTAAAAATGGAGAAGGTATTAGCCAGCATTTACTACGATCCAGCCCATCCCGCAGATTACGGAGGAGTTCAGACATTGTATCGTGCTGCCAAAACGTGACTGAAAAGTATCCGTTTACCTCATGTGCAGCGATGGTTACAAGAACAAACCACGTACACCTTACACAAACCCATTCGACGAAAATTTTCCAGAAGTCGCACCCAAGTGGAGGGTATCGATCATCAATGGCAAGCCGATTTAGCCGATGTCTCTCATTTGGCCACCTACAAACGTGGCTACAAATATTTGTTTTGTGTCATCGACGTCTTTTCCAAATTTGCTTGGGTCGTACCATTGACTTCCAAATCGAGCAGTGAGTTAGTGCGAGCCCTCAAGCTGGTGTTGAAACAAAGTGGTCGTGACCCTCTTCGATGGCAAACTGAGAAGGGCATCGAATTTTTGAACCAAGCTTTCCAAAAAGAATTGAAGAAACGTGACATTCATTTTTTCACCACCGAGAATCCCGAAACCAAAGCCAGCATCGTGGAACGTTTTCAACGCACCTTGAAAGAACGCATGTGGAAATATTTTACGCATCAACACACTCTCAAGTACATCGACGTCTTGCCACACCTCGTCGAATCGTACAACCAATCTTACCATCGGAGCATTGGACGTGCCCCCCAAGAAGTGACTACTGATTGCGAAGTGGCCGTCTTCGAGCGTCTGTTTGGTACGTCCCCAACAGTGACTGTCCCCAAGAAAGGTGGAGTGTTGGCATCAGGAGATTGGGTACGCATTGGCAAAATCAAATGCACTTTCGACAAAGGTTACTTACCCAACTGGACCACTGAATTGTTTCGTGTCACTGAACGAGTGCGTGGCCGTTATCCTCCTGTCTATAAATTGGAAGACATGAACGGGGAAGTGTTAAAACGAACGTTTTACTTGCCCGAGTTACAACGTGTGACCAAAAAAGAAGACGACGTGTACGAGATAGAAAGCATTCTCGATCGAAGAACTCGTAAAGTGGCAAAACGACGTGTCAAAGAAGTCAAAGTACATTGGAAAGGATATCCTCCCTGTTTTGACTCTTGGACTAACGCTTCGCAACTCATCGACTATAAAAAGAAATGACCATCATGCCCTTCAACACAGCCTCAGCTACTGCAGTGACCACTCATTCCCCCAGTTCTTCTGTGCAAGATCTACAAAGGCATCCCTTGTGGGTGTGGTGTGGAGAACGTGTGCCTAAAACGCAAATCGTCTTTTTCTGCCAAATCTTTGTGGTGTATTGTGTCATCGGTGCTGCCATTGCCAATTTGAGTTTGCAACAAGGAGACATACAATTGTGGACCATTTTACTTAGCAGTTGCATTGGTTACCTTCTTCCTAATCCGTCTCTGAAATATTCCTCTAACGGAAACAACAACGGGAGTCTTGTGTCCAACGTTAGTCCCCCTTCCAACAGTCACCCTAACCATCCTCTTTTAGACACTCCTCTGACTTCCAGTGACTCCTCGGACACTAGAACTCTGGAAATATGAACAACCAATTATACTTAACGTTACCCAGTGACAGTTCCATGGAGGTGTTTCCCAATAACACTTTGTGCTGTTTCTCGGCCAGATTACCTCAAGCCATCCAATTGGATCACGAAGCCCATTGGGAAGTGGCTTTGGTCGAAATGATTCACCCTAAACAAATCAAAAACATTGTCGAACATCAAAACACTTTTACGGTAGAAGTTTATGACGAGCAAGTGCAACAAGCCATGGATGAATGCACCAGTGTAGCTGACTTTATGAAATCACAAGACCCCAAAACTAAACGAACCACTTATCTGTTGAAAATTCCTGCGGGCTATTATTTTAGTGGTCAACATTTGGTGAACGCCATTGATGACAGGTTCAATTTCATGTTTGGTAAAGCCTTGGAGAAAGCCAGAAGAAGTGTCACGATCGAGTACCACAAAATAGCTCGTCGCCTAACGATGAAATTTTCAGAGGACAAAGTATTGGCCATTATATTTTGTCCTGAATTGTATGACATTTTGGGTGGAGACCTCAAGATGATCAAGATTAGAAACGAAATACCAGCCATGACCAGTAACTTGGATTTTGCGAAATATTTTCGATTCCCTGTAGAAATGAACCAAGGACTGAATTTGATATTTGTGTATTCCGATGTGGTGGAGTACAACGTGGTGGGACACACCTCCGTACCGTTACTGCGTGTCATTCCTTTCAAAGTGGATTCTGCCACGGCTGCTGACGAGGAAGGTGGAAACAACTATCATGTTCACCGCGAATTTGTACATCCTCACTATTTACCAGTCAGTAAGTCGTATTTCGACACTGTCAACATTACTATAAAAGAAGATCTGGCACAAAATATTCCATTCACGAAAGGAAAAGTCACAGTGAAACTCCATTTTCGAAAACGATTACTCTAACCCTTTGTCAGTCATGTATCCTGTGTACCAAGGAGTCGTTCGACAGCGAGGACATGGTTTAGGTGATATGCTAAAATCAGCCTTTCGTAAAGTGGCTCCCGTTTTGAAACCGATGGTGACACGGGGATTGCACGCCTTAAAAGATGCTGCGTTGACGCACGGCGAAGAATTTCTCCAAAATGTCATCATTGACAAACAAAACCCCAAAGAAGCTTTCTTGAGAGCAGGCAAAAATGTCTTGCTTCAAACGGGTAAAGACATTTTGGGCCGGCGAGAAACTCCTATAAATGCCCTGGGCAATGCCGAGTCAGACAGTCCTGCTTCCCTGATGCCACAGCAAGGACAGGGCAGAAAAAGACGACGAAAACACCCCTTGAGAGGACTTCACACCCCTAGAGCTAGAAAGACTAAGAAAAGAAAAACCGTCCGAGAATTAGACGTATTTGATTATTAAAAAAAGAAAATGATGCACCGAGAGTCTTGTGCTTGTTCCAAGTCGGAACTGGATCTGTTTGTTATGCCACCCACCATGATGACGATGCAAGAATCCCAATGGGTCGAATTTCATCCCGTCTCCTCTTTGACGGATTCCGCTCCCATCGAGTTTGAAATCAAAGGACAACCCGAAGATTACATCGATCTGAATAGCAGTTACTTGTATCTCAAACTGAAAGTGACCAAAACCGACAACACCAATCTGAGAGCCGATGCCAGAGTAACTCCCGTCAACAATTTCATGCATTCCTTGTTCAGCGAAGTGAATTTGTACTTGAATAACAAACTGGTTAGCAGCAGTATGGATACTTACCCTTACCGAGAGTATCTAGAAAATCTCTTGACGTATGGAAAAGAGGCCAAGAACACTCATCTGGATGCTTGCGTGGTATGGAAACCTGACACCGCAGGTGAAGACACATTTAACGACACAGCCCTGACAGCTGATGACAATTCTCACAATGTGGGTTTTAACAACCGTCGAAGGAAAATCCTGCAAGCTCGTAGTTTAAAACTGATGGATCGCTTGCATTTGGACATGTGGTTGCAAGACAAGTATTTGCTGAACGGAGTGGATATTCGCCTGAGACTCAATCTCAGCAGTGTCGCTTTCCATTTGATGGCTCATGCCAACGAGTACAAAACCATCATCCAAGAAGCCAGACTTTACGTGCGTCCCGTAGAAGTGTTACTTAAAGCGGGAAACGACATCAGTCAAACATTGAGCAGATCGACCGCAGTATCCGATTGAGCAGTATCTGATACGACGTGTAGAAGTAAAAACATTCACCATTGCTGCTGGACTCCGATCCAAGATCGAAGATCATCTGTTCCAAGGACAGTTACCCAAACGTTTAATCGTTGGCATCGTCAGTAATGCAGCCCTCAACGGAGCCCACGATCAAAATCCTTTCCAGTTTAAGCACTACAGAGTGTCCAAGATCAAAGTCAGTCGCGATGGCAAGACTTTGTGTACCAGACCCTTCGAACCTAACTTTGCCCAGAAGAATTACTTGAGATCGTACTTGTCCCTGTACGAAGCTACCGGACAACTAGGAACCAACACCAGTCACGGTATTTCGTACGATGATTATGTAGGAGGTTACACTTTGTAGGCCTTTGATTTCACTTCAGACCAAGGCAGCGACGAGGGACATTTCCACCCTATAAAATCCGGTCAAATGCGTGTGGAACTTCAGTTTGCAGAAGCTCTCACCGAGACGGTCAACGTCATCTTGTATGCCAAATTCGATAATACCATAGAAATCAACAGTTTGAGAGAAATCATTCTAGACTATTAGAAACAATGGAAGACACTTATCCCTCATTGAACGGTAGAGAATCTTTGGACATGGGAGGATAGCGTGAAAACAGAACCCCAAGACCAAGACAAAGAGGACGAGGTAGTAGTCAAGTCCAGATGGCCAGAACAAGAACAACATTTAGTAGTCCTGTTTTGCCAAACACCTGGCGGATACAATTACGGAATTGACCAAGAAATATTGTTATGGATGTCAAAACGATCATCCCAGTCAAATTCAACACGATAAATGTATGATGATGAGTCAAGAAGAAAAATTGGACGAGTATCTGGACGACGCTTGGAGTCTCATCTCGGAAGATGCAGTGTTGCATGAGTGGTATAAAGGCTTGCGTAATCATTCCTGTCCTCCATTGACTACTCTAGAGATCTATCGCATCGAAGCTCTCTTAGTCCAGAGTTGGGAGACAAGGCGAAGAAACGGCTACTTGACAGAGCGTTTCAAACAAAAAGTCAGAATTGAATTGATGACTTATCATTACCTGTGGAAAAAAACCCAACAAAACAAAACAAAAAAATGGAAAAAAAAATGGATACCTGGGAATTTTATTACCTTTTGAACAACAGTTCGTATACTGCATCTTGGAATCTTGTCGTGTGCGCTAAAGATGAACTACCTCATCGCAAACCTCAAGACCATCAAGCTTATGTCATCAACACGGACGAAAGTCATCTCCCAGGAACTCACTGGGTTGCCGTCTACTTCTCTCAAGAGGATTGTGTGGAATATTTTGATTCGTATGGATTACCCCCTTTGGAAGACGATATCATTGACTTTATGAGAAGAAATGCCCAGACGACACGATACAATAATGTGAAATTACAAGGCACAGATTACATGGTGTGTGGACAATATTGTGTGTATTTTCTTCATCAACGCAGTCTTGGATATCCTTTAGAACATTTGGTGACTTATTTTGATCGTCACTCTTCTAGAAACGATGAGAAAGTAGATCGATGGTTTTGTGACCATTATGGTTATCTTTTGTCTTTAGCTAGAAAACGTAGTGTACATCAATGGCCTCATGACTTTCATCAATGGAAATCTCACATGATTTCACAACGTTGTCAACCTTGTCAAAAATAATTTGTTTGATGTTATTGTTACTTGTTAATTGTTAGTAGTTGATTGTTGGTTGAATAAAAAATGTTGTGTTTTGAAAAAAAAATGTGTCTGTCGTTTGTTTTCAAAAAAAAGACTGTGAATATATGCTCTTTGACTTTCTCTCCATCCCTCACCATGACTAAAACCTAGTAGGGATGTTTTCTATCGCGTCCGCGTTTGAACCATATAAAGCGGGTTGGTCTCCAGTCTGGCCATCCACTGTTGACTCGTCAACCTATGAACATACCTTCCAGACTAGCCAAGCTGAACGCAGCTTACGCCAATTTACATCGTGTCAG